>ML409355.1:52072-76338 GCA_005239525.1 Nicotiana knightiana | reverse complement strand
GAATTGAAGAAACAACCATATATTGAGTGAACTATATTCAAGGTTAAATTAATGTCGAATAACAATATCCATGGCTAAACCACAACCCAAGAACAATGGGTGTTTTGCCACTCATGCTATAGTCAAACAATTGCATAAGTGTTGCATGAATTGAAAATACTAGAATAAGATGAAGAAAACTGATAATCTTTGCTCCTTCAATGATCTTGTGTGTGTATTTACTCTCCAAAAACCGTCTCACCCTCCAAAATGTGTTCTTGGGTCTATTTATTTGATTGGGATAAACCCTAACCGTGTAAAAGACTCCTCTTCTCACTTGGAAACACTTAAAACCTTTAAAACTCGGGGTTCACTGAAGCAGGTACCGAGGCGTTAGCAGGTTAAGGCCTGGCTAACGCCTGGCCATAGCTGGCGTTTGAGGGTTAACGCCTGGGTAACACCTGGTACACCCTGGCATTTGAAGGGTAACGCCTGGAAAATGCCTGGTACGCCCTGTCGTTTGAGGTGTAACGCCTGAATAACGCCTGGTACCCCCTGGCGTTTAGAGCCAAACGCCTGGCTAACGCCAGGCTTGTCCTTGGTCGCTCCTTTTCGACTCTTGAGCGTATTTTCCGACGTTTATGCTCTCATTTAGTTCGGCTTCCGTTTCTAATTCACCTACACATTAAATAAACCTCATTAGGCACATACGAAGTGTATTTTTATCATTAAAGCACATAAAATGCAAGGTATATAATGCTAAAAATAATGAATTCTAGCCACACATCAAGCATCGAGGTAGCTGCTCACCGTCCCCAACTCTCCTCCTTTCTTTTCCTCAGTTCATATTTTTTCTGTAGTGGCAGGTCACCTTGTTGTACATTGTATTTATAGTTCTAGATGCTCATGACAGTTGACTCCAAGTTTTGGGCAATTGTATAAATTGTTCATCTCATTTTGCTGTTTTAAAATCTGCTAATTTTGGGAAATTATGAATATTTGGATAGTCTAAAATGGCTGGCTAGCCTATTTCCATGATAGGCACCATCACGGTCGACTTAGGATTTGGGGTCGTGACAAGTTAGTAAAGTCTTGCGGATCGGTACGGAGACATCTGTACTTATCTTCGAGAGGCTGCCGAACCCTTAGGAACAATCTCATTTTTCTTGAATTCTGTCGTGCCGTTTTGTTGATTCTTGAAATATAAACTTTTGTTGTTTTATTCTATCATAGATGGTGAGGACTCGTGCTACCAATCAGGGTGATCAGGCACCGGCTAGAACGACGAGAGATCGAGGCCATGGTAGAGGTACGGGCCAGCCCGTACAGTAGCCAGGGCAGTATCGGTTGATCCCCCTACTATTCAGGATCAGATTTCTGCCGCAGATGCTCCAGTGGGACATGCTCAGGCACCGGCAATCCCTATTGTTATTCGGGTCTTCAGGAGACCATGGCTCAGATCTTGACTGTGTGTACCACCCTTGCTCAGGGAGTTGCCGCTAATTCTCAGGCCGGGGAGGTAGTCAGACTCCAGTTGCCCGGACACCAAAGAAGGTTACTCAGGGCCATAAGACACAAGGGCAGTTCCTGCCTAGCCGGTCACTCCAGTTAAGGACGTCGTGGTTCCAGCTATGCCAGATGATGAACAACATAGGCTAGAGAGGTTTAGTATACTTCATCCTCTGACATTCAGTGGTGCTAAGGGAAAGGATGACCAGGGCTTTCAGGATAAGTGTCAGCGGATGCTGTGTACTGCTGGGATTCTGGAGACCAGTGAGGTCTCCTTTGCTATTTTTCAATTTTCTTGTGCTACTTTCACTTGGTGGGAGTCTTTTGAGAGGCGTAGGCCTGTTGGTTCAACACCCCTCACCTGGGAGCAGTTCTCTACTATGTTCTTGGAGAAGCATGTACCCCAGTCTCACAGGGAGGAGCAGCGCATGCATTTTGAGCAGCTGCGTCAGGGGGAGCTATCAGTGATGTAGTATGAGATGTGATTTTCAGAGTTGGCTCGCCATGCGACCGAGTTGGTCCCTACTGATAGGGATAGGATTAGGAGGTTCGTGGATGGCCTCATTTACCAGCTCCGCCTCTTCATGACTTGGGAGAGAGTGTCAGGTGCTACCTTCGAGCAGGTTGTTGATATTGCTCGATATATTGAGTTGGTTCGCCACCAGGAGAGGGTAGAGAGAGTGGCCAAGAGGCCTCGTGGATCGAGGTGGTTACAGTGGTGCTCCTCCTAGGGGGCAAATTCAGCATGGTAAAGGTTGTTCGTTTAGGCCTCCTCGGTCAGGCTGCCCAGCCCATAGTGGTGCATCTTCAGGGAATGGTCCCCGTGGTTATCAGCTAGGACGTTCTTCATTTGGTGCCCTTCTATCCCAAAGTGCAGCTCGAGCACCATCAGTTCAGGGTTCCTCTATGCATGGTTCTCCTAGTGGCCATTCTGGTGCCAGAGTTTCTTTTCAGTCCCCATCTCCAGGTCCAGGGAGTTGTTATGAGTGTGGAGAGATTGGAAATATGCGGAGGTAGTGTCCTCATCTTCTTGCAGGCCCATCTTAGCTGAGGAGCTAGCCTTCGACTTCAGCTCCAGTTATTTGACCACCCACCCAGGCAGCCAGGGGTGGTAGTCAGTTAACTTGAGGCCGCCCTATATGGGGAGGTCGAGCAGGTGGAGTTCAGGCCTGTATATATGCGTTTCCAGTCGGGCCAAATGCCATGGCCTTCGATGCAGTGATCACAGGTATTGTCTCAATCGGTCGCCGAGATGTTTTTGCTTTATTTGACCCTGGTTCTACATATTCCTATGTTTCTTTATATTTTTACCATTTTCTGGATATGCCCCGTGAGTCTTTAGTTACATCTGTTCATGTGTCGTCTCTGGTGGGCGATACTATTGTTGTGGAACATGTGTATTGGTCGTGTGTGGTATCTATTGGGTGTATGGAGACCCGAGTGGACCTACTGTTACTCTGCATGGTCGACTATGATGTGATATTGGACATGGATTGGTTATCTCCATGTCATGTTGTTCTTGATTGTCGCGCTAAGACCGTGACCTTAGCTATGCCAGGATGTCCGACGGTTGAGTGGAGAAGTTCTTCTCAGTATGTTCCTAGCAGGGTGATTTCCTACCTGAAGGCTCAGCGTATGGTTGATAAGGTGTGTTTATAGTATCTGGCTTTTGTGATGGATGTTAGTGGTGAGACTCCCGCTATTGACTCGGTTCCTTTGGTCTGTGACTTTCCGGACGTGTTTCCTGCAGACCTCCCAGGCATGCCACCTGAGAGGGACATTGATTTTGGTATTTACCTAGTGCCAGGCACTCAGCCTATTTCTATTCCACCTTATCGTATGGCACCAGCGGAGGTAATGGAATTAAATGAGTAGCTTCAAGAACTCCTAGATAAGGGGTCCATTTGGCCTAGCGTGTCACCTTGGGGTATTGATTATCGGTAGCTGAGGAGGGTTACGATGAATAACTGGTATCCCTTGCCTCGTATAGATGATTTGATTGATCAGTTGCAGGGTGTCAGGGTTTTTTCCAAGATTGACTTACATTCCGGCTATCATCAGTTGACGATTCGGGGGCCAAACATTCCGAAGACTGCTTCAGGACTAGATATGGTCATTATGAGTTTTTGGTTATGTTATTCGGGCTGACCAATACCTCAGCAGCCTTTATGCACTTGATGCACAGTGTATCCCGGCAATATCTGGATTCTTTCATCATCGTGTTAATTGACGATATCTTGGTGTATTCCCAATCTCGGGAGGATCATGAGCAGCATTTGCGAGTTGTGCTTCGGACTAGAGAGAAGAGATTGTATGCAAAATTTTTGAAGTGTGAGTTCTGGATTTATTCAGTAGCATTCTTAGGGCACGCGGTGTCCGGTGAGGGTATTCAGGTTGACCCGAAGAAGGTAGAGGCGGTGTAGAGTTGTCCTAGACCTGTCGTCAACTACTGAGATTCACAGTTTCCTTTGTTTTGCAAGGTACTATCACCGATTCGTAGAGGGATTTTCATCTACTGCAGCACCTATGACCAGACTGACCTAGAAGGGTGCTCAGTTCAGGTGGACTGAGGAGTGTGAGGAGATCTTTCAGAAGCTCAACTCAGTTTGGACTACAACCCCAGTTTTAGTTTTGCTTACGGGTTCAGGTTCTTATACAGTTTACTGTGGTGCCTCGAAAGATGGCCTAGGAGCGGTTTTGATGCATGACGGTAGGGCGATTGCCTACGTGTCCAGATAGTTGAAGGTGCACGAGAAGAATTATCTAATGCACGATCTTGAGCTAGCAACTATTGTATATGCCTTGAAGATTTGGCATCATTATTTATATGGACTGCATTGTGAGATTTTCACTGATCACCATAGTTTGCGGTATCTGCTTAAGCAGAAAGATATGAATTTGCGTCAGAGGAGGTGCTTGGAGCTTCTCAAGGATTATGACCTCACTATTTTATATCATCTGGGGAAGACCAATATAGTGGCTGATGCCCTAAGTCGCAGAGCGGAGAGTTTGGGGAGTCTAGCCTACCTTCCAGTAGCAGAGCGACCATTAGCACTTGATATTCAGGCTTTAGCGTATCAGTTGGTGAGATTGGATCTATCAGATCTCCCGCGGGTATTGGCTTGTGTAGCCTCCAGGTCTTCTCTTTATGATCAGATTAGAGCACACCAGTATGATCGTCCACACTTGCTCGTTCTTCAGGATAGGGTCCGTCGCGGTGATGCCACTTATGTTGTTATTGGTGATGATGGGGTCATGAGGATGCAGAGCCTGATTTGCGTGCCCAATATGGATGGGCTTCGAGATTTGATTCTAGTTTAGGCCCATAGTTCGCGGTATTCCATCCATCCGGGTATCGCAAAGATGTATCATGATCTTAGACAGCATTATTGGTGGAGGCGGATGAACAGAGATATGGTTGAGTTTGTGGCTCGGCGTCTCAACTGTCAACAGGTCAAGTATGAGCACTAGAGACTAGGTGGATTTCTTCAGAGATTAGATATTCCGGAGTGGAAGTGGGAGCGGATCACCATTGACTTCATAGTTGTACTTCCACGGACTTCGAGGAAGTTTGATGCTACAAGGGTTATTGTGGATCGGGTGACCAAGTCTGTGCACTTCATCCTATTAGTACTACTTATTCTTTGGAGCGGTTATCTGAGATTTACATCAGGGAGATACTCCGATTGCATGGGGTTCCAATTTCTATCATTTCTTGATAGAGGTACTCAGTTCACATCTCAGTTTTGGAGGGACGTGCAGAGGGAGTTAGGTACTCAAATTGAGTTGAGCACAGTGTTTCATCCTCAGACCAACGGGAAGTTGGAGCGTACTATTCAGATTTTGGAGGATATGTTGCGTGCCCGTGTCATTGACTTTGGAGGCTCATGGGACCAGTTTCTGCCACTCGTGGAGTTTGCATACAATAATAGTTATCAGTCGAGTATCCAGATGGCTCCGTATGAGGCCTTATATGGTAGGAGGTGAAGATCTCCAGTTGGTTGGGTCGAGCCGGGCGAGGCTAGGCTATTGGGCACAAACTTGGTTCAGGATGCGTTTGGTAAGGTGAAGTTGATTCAAGAGAGGTTTCGCATGGCGCAGTCTAGGCAAAAGATTTATGCGGACCGGAAGGTTCCAACATGTGTCTTTCATGGTTGGGGAGAAGGTGTTGCTGAAGGTGTCAGGTGTTATGAGGTTCGAGAAGAGGGGAAAGCTGAGTACCCGGTTTATTGGGCCTTTTGAGGTGCTTCAAAGGATTGGGGAGGTGGCTTATAGGCTTGCCATGCCGTCCAACTTATCGAGTATTATTTGGTGTTCCACGTTTCGATGCTCCGAAAGTATGTTGGTGACCCGTCTCATTTTTTGGACTTTATCACAGTTAAGCTCAAGGATAATATGTCATATGAGGTAGAGCCAGCGGCTATTTTGGGTCGTCAGCTCAGAAAGCTGAGCTCTAAGGATATAGCTTCAGTGAAGGTTCAGTGGAGATGATAGCCGGTGGAGGAAGCCACTTGGGAGACCGAGCGGGAGATGCATAGCAGATATCCTCACTTATTCGAGACTCCAGGTATGTTTGTAGACCCGTTCGAGAATGAACGTTTGTTTAAGAGGGGAGGATGTAACGACCCGGCCGGTCGTTTTGTGAGATTAGCCCTGTTTCCCCCCATTTCTACTTTATCATATGTTTCTTAGCCTATTTAAGTTGTGTTGGTTCATTTGGTTGGGGTTCGGAGTGGTCGTGGTGAGAACTGAGACACTTAGTCTCTTAAAGTAGCTTAATAGTTGAAAAAGTCAACTGGGAGTTAACTTATTGGTAAACGACCTCAGAATGCAGATTTTATGGTTCGGGTAGCTTCATTAGGTGATTTGGGACTTAGAAGTGTGTTCGGAATGAAGTTTTGATGTTCGGTGTAAAATAAGGCTTGAATTGCCGAAAGTTAGTTTTTGGCGATTTTCGGTCGGTAGTGGAAAATAGGATATCGGGGGCAGAATGGAATTCTGACAGTTGGAGCAGGTTCATAATGTCATTTTGGATATGTGTGCAAAATTTCAAGTCATTCGGATGTATTTTGGTTGGTTTCGGCATCCTTGGAAAAATTTAGATGTTTCAAAGTTCATAGGCTTGAATTTGATGTGATTTTGGTGTTTTCTCATTGTTTTGGTATTTAGAAGGCTGACTAAGTTTGAATGGTGTTCTGGGATATGTTGGTATGTGTGGTTGAGGTCCAGGGCCTCGGGTGTGTTTCGGGTGGTTAACGGACTAACTCTTAGCTTAAAAACTTTGCAGATTTTGCTGGTGTGAGTTTCTGGTTTCCTTCTACACGATCGTGGGAGGATGTTTGCGATCGCGTATGCCTAGCTGTTGATGTTAGGGTCCTTGATATATGTTATCGCGTGGTGGAGGTCACGATCACGTGAGTGTGAGGTTGTTGTGAAGTGCGATCGCGTGGTTTATGTCATGCTGGATCGCAAATGCGTGTGTATGTCTGCGATAGCATAGTGTAATTTGATGGGTGCAGTAGATTAGTTCTTTGTGATCGCGTGGGAGCTTCCGCGATCGCAGTAAAGAAAGAGGCCTGGGCAGACAGTTTTTAAGTTAAAAATTCGGGGATTCTTGGCCATAACTCTATATTTCATTAGAGAGCTCGGGGAAGGAGATTTTGGATGAGCATTTCAGCAGGGTTCTTGTGGTAAGTGTTCTTGAATCATTTTTGGTTCACTTTCATGAATTTGTCTTGATTTTCACCATGCAATTTGAGGAATTAAAGTAGAAAAGTTGGGGAAAATTTGAATTTTTTTTGTTGTGCTTTGAGTGGGCAATTGGGGTTGTATTTGGGTAAATTTGGTATGGGTAGACTCATAAGGGAATGAGAAATCTTGTTTTGTGATTTTATCGAATTCCGAGATGTGGGCCCGGGGCTCGGGTTTGGCCAATTACGGAAATTATGCTTAAAATTTATATCTTTCAATTGGGTTTTGTTCCATTAGCGTATATTGATGATGTTAATCTAGTTTTGGTCAGATTCGGAGCATTTGGGAGCCAATTCGAGGGGCAAGAGCATTACGGAGTAGATTTTTGGCTGTTTTGACGTAAGTAATGATTGTAATTCTAAACCTGAGGGTATGACACCCCATTATTTGATATTTTTTGGTAAATGAGGTGACACACATATTAGGTGACGAGCGTGTGGGCGTGCATCAATAGGGATTGTGTCTTGGTCCGTCCCGTAGAGACTATTAAGCCGCGTATTCGATTTGAAACCTTGTGATATCCTGTATTTTAGAAAGTTATGCTTGTTTATGGGATGTGAGCCACGTTGGGGGCCTTGATCCGACCTGTTTAGACCCTTAGAGGTACTTTTATAATATTCTAGCACTATCCTGATAGAACATCTGTGAACTCAGACATGTTTACCACTTGTTATTTTCACTATTATCACACTGCTTTGAAACTTTGAGAAGTATTTCGGGCTGAGTCTCGTGAGTTGAGATGAATTTCCCGAGTGGCTTGTGAGGATGACTGAGTCAGGCCGAGAGCCTAGTACATGAGAATAGTTATGGATCGGGCTGCACGTCGCATCGATATATGTGTATGGATCGGTCTGCACACCACAACAATATAGATTATATATGGGTCGGGATGCACGCCGCAGTAATATATGTTATATATGGACCGGGATGCACGCTGCAACAATATACATATTGAATCGGGATTAACGCCACAACAAATATAGCGCTTAGGCTGTAGGAGCCCCACTGTAGCCTGTACACCCCCAGTGGGCGCAGTCGACTATTATATGGATCGGGTTGCACGTCGCATCATATGTTATAAGGATCGGGCTGCACGCCGTAGCAGTATAGATACATATAAATATATATCTGTTGGATCGGGCTGCCCACCGCAGAAGTCGTGTGTATTCATGGTACTGGCTAAGTACGAGTGTTTAGTGTGAGCATGAGATACTGATAGTGGAGTCACGTGTGACTGAGAGGCTTGCCATAGAGGCTTTATTTGTGAGTGATACTGCGCCCGAGGGGCTTATATTTTATTAAAATGATGTTTTCACTCTTCTTTACACTGAGCCTCTGATGATAGATGTTGGATAAATGTTTTTATACGAGATTTTTAAAATGGAAACTGGATTTTTATGAAATATTCGGAATGTAGGTTCCTGACTTGATTTATTCATTTCCACGGTTCCTCATTATATGGATTTACATGCTTTCAGAATTCTCGTCACTGCACTCAAGTTTTTAGTTTCTTTGATTACTTACTGAGTTGGCGTACTCAAGTTACTACCTGCACCTCTGTGTGCAGATCCAGGTATCGGACCATCTCACTAGTTGATTTCCAGACGTGCCTGAGTTGTTCGAGGATCGAAGTAGCTGCTCAGCATCCCCAACTCACTTCCTTTCTTTTCCTCAGTTCATAGTTTTTTTTGTCTTTTGTACTGCAGGCTTCTTAGTAGCAAGTCACCTTGTTGTATATTGTACTTACAGTTCTAGATGCTCATGACAGTTGACTCCATGTTTTGGGAAAAAGTATAAATTGTTCATCTCATATTGTTATTTTAAAATCTGCTAATTTGGGAAATTATGAAATATTATTATAGTCTGAAATGGTTGGCTAGCCTAGTTCCATGATAGGCGCCATCATGGCTGGCTTAGGATTTGGGGTCGTGACAACAGTGCGATACAATAGCAAATGAAGTCATCAAAATCCTATAGGCATGATTTCTAGTGATTAGTGCGATATAGTAGCAAATGAAATGATAAAAATCCCATAGACATGATCTCTAGTGATCAGCTGAAGTGAATTGAATGAAAGTTTGCTAAAACATAGTGTGTGTGTGTGCGCTTCCCCTAATCACTTGATTTCTATGGTGCACATAGTGCTTGAGTCCAATATGCGTGTTGTCTACCCCTTTTTACAATCATTAAGAATCTACCCATTCCCAATTTTACTAACACCCAAGTGTTCAATACAAAATTATTACAGGCCCAATAATAAAGTAATTACAAACGGGGTACAAATAATGACAGTAGAGCCACATCATGCCCAAAAGAAATACCCAGCACTGTCTGGGCCTTCAACAATTCTCATGCAGCATACCCAGACTTCAAACAAGGAGCCACATTCGTCAACACATGCCAGAATCCATAGAAGAGCTCAAAGCCAAATCACACAACCATCTTACCAAGCATTGAATCACTTAAACCAACCAGCACATAAAAGGAAGAAAAGGTTGAGTGGGATCGTTCAGCTTTTAGGGAGTGACTAATGACCCAGATCCTAGTGTCTCAGAGTTCACAAGGGTCTCAAGTGGACCCTGAGTAGTGCTCACACTAGGGAGGTCAGTAGCAATAGCCTTAGTAGCCTTGGCTTTCAGTCGACTAAGAATGAGAAGTTTGGAACAACATAAGTAACAAATGAGGGAGAGTGGACAATGATTGAGGGACAAAAGATGGGGAATATATATCCTAATGTAGACATAGCCAAGTTGAGCATACAAAGCATCTAATCAAGCAGGTCAAAAGACTTAGAAGCAGGTTCAGTAGAATTTCAACACTTAGCATAGTAGCACATAACAACCACATATTGAAAGAGTTATGGGAGAAACAAGTTTGCAAGATTTGACAGAAGTTAGCATGCACAGATACACAATACTAAACAAGTTTAAGCATAAGAAGTACAAATTATGCTAAGTATACATCCTAATGTCGTAAGACACACATGTTAGCTCTCATAAGGATTTAAGAATGCATTGAGACATGATAGGGTGCACACGTTATGACAAGCCAAGTAATCACTGAACGAACAGGGAATTAGGTGAGCCAAAGACATACCGAGGGACATATTAGTAAGGAAGCAAGACCATAGTTGATAGAAAAAGTCCTAACGTAGATTAAAACACATTATATATGCAAGACAAACATTACAGAGATTCAGAACAAAGTGGAAAAGTAAGCTCATGTCCAATAGCACATGTAGGTATTCTAGCATTGACACAGTAGACTAATTACCTAAAGAAGGTCCAGATTATGTTAGAGATTCAACCTAATATCATAAGGCAGTACAAACAAATTGAGATGACTTTTCTAAAACCTTAAGCAATCACTAGAGGGGTATGAGATCAAGAGAGCATGCTGAGTATCAAAATAGTATAGAAACATGTCATAATTAACAAAGGAAGTCCTAACACGGGTCATTACAAGTGTGAATCATTCATTACAGAGATGTAGGACAAAGCAAGTAAGCATTGAGGAACCAAAACACTAGTTAAACGATCTTAAAGAGCTCAGATTGTCAAAATTAAACTTAAACAATCTCAGAATTAGCAGCATTAGAAGAATTTAAATGCTAAAGAGACTTAAAACAAGTGAAAGTTAACACCGTTGTGAATAAAAGTAACCTATAAACATATTAAGCCATGGGTTTCAAGGGTGAGAACACATGTAAATCAAGGACACATAAGAATGAAATTGTAAAACTCAAGTGGCTTATCAGTGAAACGGACAACAATAAAGAAACAAAAGATCCACAAGAATCCAGAACCTCAATCCGTCAAAGAACCCCGGGCAATGTTCGCACCAAGAGAAAGTTCAAAGAGTAGACTCTCGGTGGCCTTCGCTTTCAGCTTTCCAAAATAAAGTACATAACAAGATAATGAAGGAATACAAAGCTTCAAATTTTAATGAGATTATATCGATTCAAGTCTCGTCTCAAAAGGGAATGGAGAGGGGTTTATATAATGACAGAAATTGAACGAGTAAACAAGGACAAATGTAAAATCAAACACAAATAAGGAAGTAATAATATTAAAAATCAATAAAAATCGGATTGAAAAGAAATAGGTAAACCTAGTTGATAGAAATCGAAAATTGGCTGAGAACCGTGGCTAATCAGATCCATATAGCCATGGTCGTGATGTACATGGACTAAATAGTGTCCAGATTCAAGAAGTTGAAGGGAAATGGCCTAATTGCGAGAGCTAGTACTTTCCGTATTTATGCAAGTACTAGGTAATACCATATATTTGTAGAGAATGACGAGATAACACACAAAAGGCAAGAACATCATAGAAAGAATTCGTGTTAGAGACATATTTGGAGAGTTTTAGGAACACAAATATGTTTTTGCGGAGAGGAGAGGAGAGTAAACAAGAGCGGCGTATCAAGGGTAATGGGGGTTAGGTTGTGTGGGTTGGATAATTAAAGGGGGGATTGGTTGTGGTCCGTTGATCTCTTAAGATCAACTGCCAGGCGATTAAAATGGGGCTGGGGCAGGTTGTTTGAAAAGGTCGCGATTAGGTTTATTAAAGGGGTGTTTGGTTTGGGATTTTGATGAGTGAAGTGGAGTAGGCCAAAGATTTGAGTCTAATTGGTTCCCAAAAAATCACTGAAAATTGGGCCAGTCTTTTAAACACATATAATTTAGCAAACTAATTTATAAAAATAATTAGTAAATGAGAAAAAATATTATTTTTTAACTAGAACGATTAGGAATAATTATTTAACGTTATAAAAATATAAAATGCTATTTTGGACACAAATATTATAAATAAGGAGCATTTGAATATGAATATAGGCTATTATTGCAAAATTAAATAAATAGCTTGAACAATGCTAATTTAATTATATGAAATAAAATAAAATATTTGAGACATATATTATAGGTGCAAATAATAATTTTAGGTAACTACGTCATCACAAAACTAATTTGATGGAGTAATTAATAATTATTCAAGTAATTTAAATGCAGGAAAATCGATTTAAAAGCTCTAACACCTATGTAAAATTATAAAAAAATGGTTGTATAGATTTATAAACTAGATAATGATGCAAAATTGATATTTTTAAAGTGCATATATATTTTTTGAGGAAGTATGAGGGCATAATAGGGTATCAACAACTACCCCTCTTTACCGGAAATAATGAATAAGTTGTCGGTTAAAGAAAATAATGATCAATTTTGGCCGAATTGAATGAGCGATGATGTGATTTCGAAAAAAAGGGGTCGATCCTTGGTTCCTGAGTTGCCTACATATCCCTGGTGTTACGGGAATCAGGTGGTGTGTAGCGTAAAGAGCCATAAAATTTCATGGCTAAAAATAATGCCCAAATAAGTCCTCGTGTTTCCAGATGTGCGGATGTCTGCAGTCCACCATATGATCGCAGATCAGGTATGCGGACCGTATACTTGGACAGTTTATTGTCCATTTTGAGGACAACTATGCGGCCAAGAATGCGATCGCATTTCACGAATGCGGGCCGCATAGTTGTCGCATTCTTGCACCTTAACTTTTGCGGAGGCTGTTACGCGACGCACTATGTGGTCGCATAAGAGGTATGCGGACCGCATAATGGTTGCATACCTGGGCAGTCTAGTTTTCTTTCTGGCCCATTTGAGGGCCATTTATGTGAAAGGAATGCGGAACGCATAGCAGGGATGCGAGACATCATTTCTTCTTCGGGACTGATAAATTCTTATTTTATACCCGGCCCCTAGTTCATTAAAACACTTACCCCCTTCCATTTTAAAGATTTTCTGAGAAAAATAGAGAGAGGGGAGAGAGAGTTCTAGAGACAGAAAGTCCCAACTTCATCAAAGTGATCCTTCTTCATCGTTCAAGCTTGGAACTAATCAAGTAGGACACCATTTTCTTCACCATAAGAGGTAAGCTTCTATCTCATCAACCTTAATTTCCAGATTTTTGTTAAAAATGAAACATGGTTAGGTGAATTCATGAAGATGGGGGTAGGGATTTTGCATGCATGTAACCAACTAGTCATAATCTTGTAAAAGGAAATGGGATAGAGTAATCTTTAACTAAAAAGAGGCCATTTAATCTAAAGGAACGCCTAGTGTTTGATAGAATGCTCAAGTGAATTCAAGACATGATCATTATTTCTAAATCTAAGTTAAATTATGCCACATTGTGAACTAGATTGAAGGTTCTAGAAGGTTCGGTGCATTGTGGTAGAAATTAAGGAAAAATCCCAAACCAAGGTATGTATGGCTAACTTTAATCCTCGTAGAGTCATGTCCGAGCACTCGGTATGAATGTTGCTTGAGCATATGTGAATTGATTTCCCTGTTGTGTCGAGGTGTAAGACTTTGTTCTTTGAATTTCTTAGTCCATTACCATGTTATATGAGCTTGCGAAAATGTGATTCTTTGTGCTTATTCTATCATGTGCAAAGCTCGTTAAATGTTGAATACATCGTTATGAGAGGATGTGCTGCAATACGAAAGAAATGATAATGAATCAAAGTGTTGAATGTATCTAAGTGCTAAATGTTGTGTAGTAAATAATGGAAAGGAAACGGAGATATACTGATTGAGCTATATGTTGATGGCATACCCTATATGATTCATTGTTTGATAAAGATTTACGTGGCCTTGATTTCATATGGATATTTGGTTGTTACGAACAAATATCCTTGATGATGAGAATCTTTGTGATTGAATTCTTGGTTGATGTTGATATTAATTACATTGTTGAACGTATCTGCCACGACCCAAAATCCCACACGGGTCGTGATGGCGCCCAACACCGGAGTCAGGCAAGCCAACACTTGTTTACTAGTGAGGTTTTCCTTATTAACATACAAATCCCACATATTTCCCAAAGTTTTAAACTTAACTTATTTAAATAAAAGTAAAAGCATTTACAAATTTTAATACATACCGCCAAAAATTATCGTGATCCAATATATATATATATATATATATATACAATCCCACGAGTCAATTATGTATGTGCCAGGAACTAGTGTCACAATTCAACAGGTGAACTAGAAGAATATACAAAAGATAATACAAGATTGTACTGTTGTCTGAGAGGAATAGACAGAAGATAACTCCATAGCACAGCTGAGAAACATCAGTGGGTGCAGCTCACCATGGAGTCCGGTCCGGAAGATAAGTCAAGCTCCGGCCGGATAAACAGAAACACCATCCTCAGAACTTGTACAATTAAGACAGAAGTGCAGCAGTAGTACATAATATAAATGTACCCAGTGAGTATCCGGCCTAACCTCGAAGAGGTAGTAACGAGAGGTCGACATGGCACTCACTACGCTCCAACAGTAATAATGTGAACAGGATATACGGAATGCAGTAGACATGTGAGACAGTAAGCAGCAGATATCTATCAAATACATAAAACCAGATAAGTACTACAAACAAGCGACAATGTACACTTTCCCTTTTTACCCGAATATTTGCCAAGTCAATGTCAATGGAAAACAGTACCCAATAGCCTCAAGCGCACACAAGGGTAGGACAACCGGCCTGAGTCATAAGGAAATATCTAGACACTAACACACACACACACACACACACATATATATATATATATATAGTTAACATAAAGCTTCCCTCGATCGCGAATCATACATGCGACTCGAGTGCTGACTCATATATATAATTATCATAAAGCTCCCCTCGATCGCGAATCATACCTGCGACTCGAGTGTTGATTATAATTAACATAAAGCTCCCCTCGATCGTGAATCATACCTGCAACGTGAGTGCTGACTCTTATATATAATTAACATATATATATATATATATATATATATATATATATATATATATATATATATATATATACATATATAATCAATAAGCTTAGTAGAGGCTATACTTGTAACAAAGGACTATTCACCGGAATTTCAGAGGCAACTCTCTACCATTTTTGCATACTAGTTGAAAGATAATAAGCATACTGGTTCAAAGATGATAAACAACTCAAAGTTTGGCTAAAGATACACATAAGGCACGTAATGGCATGCTCGTGAGCCCTAAAGCTACCCGGCATGATAAAATAGTCGCTACGTACAGACTCTCGTCACGTTTTACGCACATAGCCCCCAAAACAATTACACACAGCATATATAATACCTATGAGGACAATTTCCTCTTACAAGGTTAGAAAGGAGACTCACCACGTGTCGATTCTACCCCTCAGACCAAGGATGCGCCCGAATCTCCGAACTCTACACCCGAGGACTCGCAGCTAGCCAAATACGGTACAATGACATCAATGCATGCTCAAAATAGGGAAATTATCCTAATTTTTCAAAAACTCAACATTCTTGAGAAATTCCCAAAATCCAACCCTGGGCCCGCACGCTCGGATTCCAATAATTCTCGAAGGAAACACTCACTCCGAGCCTAAGAATCATTAATATGCAATTCTTACTTGATTTCATAGCAAATTCACGGGAAAATTCTAAAATTATCACAAGCTCTATGTTACTACCTAATTATTGATTTTTCACTAATTTATGTAGTTAATTAAGCTAGATATCCATGCATGAATCTAATTCTTGAGTAAAGTTTACTTACCTTAAATGATCAGGTCAATAGCCCCTCAACAATGGTGGAAAATCCCCCAAGGAAGAAGAAGGAAATGAGAAAATAGGTTTAAAACCCGTGTATAAAAACACACTCTCTGGATAGTGTTATCGCACCTACGGCTCGAGGACCGCACCTGCGGTCTCGCACCGGTGAGGGAAATCTCGCACATGCGGAAATGGGCTGGGGATCCTGCGCCCGCACCTGCGGAGTGGAGACCGCACCTGCGAAATATTATGCGCACCTGCGATAATTGGCCAGGCCACTGGCGGATCGCACCTGCGATGCTGGGGACCGCAAGAGCGGTCCTGCACCTGCGACTAGGCAACCGCACATGCAGTAACACCAGAACAGGTGCACCAGTAGCTATGGTTTACTGGTTTTTAGCCCTATTAGGTTCCCGGGAGGCATTTGAGCCCACCCGAGTCCTAGTACAAATATACCAACGAGTCCCAAATCATAATACGGACTCGCTCGAGCATTCGGAACACTCAAAACAACGCTAAAACTGAAAATCACACCCCTAAACCCCAAGAACCAAACTTAAGAATTTTATGTTTTCTAGACATCGCTAATCACGCGCCTAACCGACCTATACAACTCGGAATGACACCAAATTTTGCAGGCAAGTCATAATTAACATAACAGAACTATTCCCAGTCTTGAAATTCTGTTCGGACCTTGATAACACCAAAACACATCCCAAACCAAAATATGAACTTAAGGAACTTCTTATTTCAACATTGGGCACTGAAATGCACCCGGGTCATCAGAAACCCATTCCGAACATATTCCCGGGTCCGACAAAACTCGATTCCGAGATTGTTTACCCAAAATGTTGACCGAAGTCAACTTGGTCTTAAAGGACAACCTTAAGGAACCAATTGTTCCTATAGCACTCTAAACACCTCTGAATCCCGGACCACCAGTCCCTGCACGTCATAAATTATAAAAAGCCATTATGGGAAGTTTCATTTGGGGGAACGGGGTCCGGTAACGCAAAATTACCGGTCGGGTCGTTACATTCTCCACCTCTTAAAAAAAGGTTTGTCCTCAAACGGGTCTAGAATCATACCTAAAGTGCTGAATAAGTGTGGATATCTTCTCCGCATGTCCTCCTCGTACTCCAGGTCGCCTTCTCAACTGGTTGGCCCTTCCAGTGGACCTTTACGGTAGAAACCCTCTTGGACATCAACTAGCGGTCATGTCTATCAATAATAGCAATTGGCTCCTCCTCGTAGTCCAACCTCTCATCCAAGTGAATAGAGATGAAATCAACCACGTGAGAGAAGTCGGCGTGGTACCTCCGGAGCGTGGATACATGAAAAAATTGGTGAACTCCTGATAAATTGGGAGGCAAAGCCAACTCATAAGCAACCTCCCCAACTTGCCTCAACACCTCGAATGGACCTATGAACCTCGGGCTCAGCTTGCCCTTCTTCCCAAACCTCATAATACCCTTCATAGGCGAAACTTTCAACAGGACCCTATCTCCTTCCATAAATGATACGTCACGCGCCCTCTGACCCGCGTAACTCTTCTGTCTGGACTGTGCTGGACGGAGCCTCTCCTGAATCAACTTCACTTTCTCCAAGGCATCCCTCACACTTGGAGAACTTAGCATATAGCTTCTGTTCCCGCAAGGTTTGGAGCACAACTCTCAAATGCTGCTCGTGCTCCCTATCACGACCCCAAATCCTCACCGGATGTGATGGCGCCTATTGTGGAACTAGGCTAGTCGACATGTTCGCAATTTCTTTTGAAAATCCCATTTAAGTTTCAAGCATTTCGTAAAAATATAAAGAAAATTTCTTAGGCCAATTTTATACAGCACCGCCATCCCAAAAACCCGGAGCTAACCTGTCATGACCATCTAGTGGAACAAGCCAAAATAAACTATTATAACACAAAACTCCGAATCAAAGCTAAGTACAACAGGAAGGGAAAATAGAGATGTTGCGAACGCTAAACAACTACCTCTATATCCCACAATCTCGCTCCGCTGCGCAATAAAAGCTAACGCTCGATATCTGCTTCTGAATCTGCACACAGAGGTGCATGAGGCAATGTGAGTACGCCAACTCAGTAGTAATGAAAATAAATCAAGTCTAAGTAGCAAGGAAACACATAAAATCAATGCCATCATGTCGCAATATAAACAGCATTGATTTCCAATAGTGTAGCACAGATATACAAAATCATCATGTCTTAAAATCATCTTCATAAAAAGTCCTTTAAAGAATGCATATTTTTAACAACTTTAAAACAAAGGATTTGGTATATAATGAATGTAGAATAATCATAGTAGCCCATCGGGAAAAACATGTTTCATAATCAGGCCCTCGGGCCTACCTCACAATCCCTCAGCACCTCACAATCACTTAGTACCTCACAGTCACTCAAGCCTTCAATCACTCGTCACTCGCACTCGGTGCGCTCACTGGGGGTGTGTACAGACTCCGGAGGGGCTCCTTCAGCCCAAGCACCAATATCACTCAGCACCTCACCATCACCCTTGGCCCTCGACCACACTCAGTGGAACCACTCAAAAACCCCTCGGGCGAAATAGTAAAACAGGGTACTCGACCTGAAGACATCATTTTAATGCTTAATGTAGTGTAAATGAGGCTGAGTTTCAATAAAACAGTATGCACAATGATGCTGAGTAAAATCATCAACAACTAGTGAGGAAAATAGCAGCAAAAAAAATCCCTCAAAGGGGGTCTAAACAGATCGGCACGAGGCCCCAAACATGGCTTATAGCCCAAATATTTCACAAATCTTTATAACATAATTTAACATAAGGTTTTGAGTAAATGTGCGACACATTAGTTGCCGCGGAGAGGACCTAGTCCAATCCAAAAATCAGTACGCGCCACATATTCGTCATCCGACATGTGCGCCATTCCAAATTCAGTGAGAAAATAATGCAGTCCGGGGTTCCATACCCTCAGGACAAGATTTGTAACCATTACTTACCTCTACCGGGCCACAACACTAGTCCGCTATGCCTTTGACCCTCAAATTGGCTCCTGATTGCTCCGAATCTAGCCAAAACCAGTTAACATAATCAATATATACTCAAGGAACACAACCCAATCGAAAATTATCAATTTAATTAAAAATCTCGAAATTCGGGCAAACCCGAGCACCGGGCCCACATCTCAGAATTCGATAATTTTTACATCAGTACAACCTCGTCCTCCCACGATTCTATACACACAAGAAAACTAAAATCAACCACAATTGCCCACTCAAATACTCAAAATTAAATTAAATTTCTCATGGACCCTTCTTCCCCAACTTGGTTAAATTTCCAGAATTTTTGTGGTTTAATCACTTAAGAATTGACATAGAAACGTGTTATGAAGTTGAAATTCTTACCTCCAAATGATTTCCCTTGATTTCCCTTCAAATCCCTCTCAAATTCACATGCATCTATGGAATAAATGAGAACTAAATTCGCACTTCCGGCCTTTTTAAACATTCTACCCAGCAAAAGATTTCCTTCCTCGCGATCGCGTCAACTGGATCCCGTTCGCATAGAACAATTCCCAACATGCCTATAATTTATACAATGCGAACGCGACCACGAGCTCGCGAACGTGAAGCATTTCCTACCCAGGCCTACGCCTTCGTGAACGCGTCCCTGTCACGCGAACGCATAAACCAAAAACCCCTGGGGGTCCCCAACCCCCCACTCTTCTTTGCAAACGCGTGCCCTTGAAAGCGAACGCGTTGACCAGCACACTCAGACCTCCGCGTTCGCATCCTCCTCATCGCGAACGCGAAGAAAAATATCTCAGCTCAGCCAAACAACACTTCGCGAACGCGGCCTCCCACCCACGAATGCGATGAACAAAAATTTCTGCAACAAAAACCAGAAAATCTGCCAAGTTCCAAACTCAAAATCGATCCGTTAACCATTTGAAACACAACCGAGGGCCTCGAGACCTCAACCAAACATACCATCATATCCCATAACATCATTCAAACTTAGTTGAGCCTTGGAAACACAACAAAAAAACGAAAACACAAAATTTACATCAAATTTTGAAACTTCTAAATTTCGCCAACTACGCCGAAACCAACCAAAACACCTCCGATTGACCTGAAATTTGCCAGACATATCCAATATGACATTAAAAACCTGCTCCTACTTTCACAATTCCATTCTGACCCCGATAGCCTATTTTCCACAGCCGACCGAAAATCGCCAAAAACTATCTTTCGCCAATTCAAGCCTAATTCTACACCGAACATCACAAAAATATTTTGAACACACTCCTATGTCCCAAATCACCTAACGAAGCTATCTGAGCCATAAAATCTGCATTCCGGGGTCGTTCACCAATAAGTCAACTCTCAATTGACTTTCTCAACTATTAGGCTACTTTAAAAGGCTAAATACCTAAACTTTCACCATAACCACTCCGGACCCAAACCAACTGATCCAACACATCAAAAACAGGTTAGCGATATATATAAATAATGTAGAAGTAGGGGAAACAGGGTAAATCTCACGGAACGTCCGGCCGGGTCGTTACACGCCCCAGGCTACGTTTGTAAAGCATAATGTGATCAATGAAGACAATGATGAAGGAATCAATATACAGCCTGAACACCCTATTCATCAAGCCCATGAATGATTTTGAGGCATTATTCAAGCCAAAGGAAATCACTAGGAACTCGTAATGGCCATATCTCGTACCAAACGCAGTCTTTGGAACATCTGAAGCCCGAATCATCAACTGATGATACATGATCGCAAATCAATCTTTGAAAACACATGAGAACCCTGCAACTGGTCAAACAAATCAGCGATGCACGGAAAAAGATACTTGTTCTTAATGGTAATCTTGTTGAACTAGCGGTAATCAATACACATCCGCATAGACCCATCCTTCTTCTTCACAAATAATATTGGAGCACCCCACGACGATACACTCGTTCTGATGAACCCCCAAGCTAACAATTCCTCAAGCTGCTCCTTCAACTCCTTCAGCTATTTCGGAGGCATACGATACGGAGGAATGGATATAGGCTGGGTGTCTAGAGCTAAATCAATGCAGAAATCAATATCGTGGTCCAGAGGCATGCCCGGAAGATCCGAAGGAAATACATCAGCCAACTCTCGAACAACTGGTATGGAATCAATCGTCGGAGACTCGGCGGTGGTGTCCTGCACATAAGCCAAACAGACTAGAGAGCCCTTCTCGACCATATGTCGAGCCTTCCAGAATGAAATATCCCGGCTGGCTGCGCTAACTGAGGAACCCCTTCACTCCAGCCTAGGTGGCTCGGGCATAACCAAAGTAACTGTCTTGGCATGGAAATCAAGCACAGCATGATAAGGAGATAGCCAATCCATGCCTAGAATAACCTAAAAATCAACCATGTCGAGCAATAAAAGGTCAGCTCTGGTATCGAACCCACATAATGTGATCATACAAGACCGATACACCCGCTCTACCACCACAGAATCACCCACAGAGATGAAAATTATGAATAAGTGGATCCTCGATCAAACAATTCTGAGGCCTCTCTACCACATACTGATATAATACCTGTTATCATAGCTTATGAATCCACTGCATCTGATCTGGCTGGAATGGCATAAAACCTAGCTGGAGAAGCTGAAGACTGAGCCCCACCGGAGTAAACAGGAGTTGCCTGACCTCCCCCTGACTGTCCTCCACCTCTAGGACGACCCAGACTGCTGGTGCGAAACTTATAGGATGATAACCCTGTTCTATATCCTTGCCCAAAAACCGGGTAGAAGCCCTCTTCACATGGCCCAGATCCCCGCACTCGTAACTTCTCACAAGTGACATATCCTGCCGTCCCGAAGAAGAAGTATCCTGAATTGCCGGAGGGCGATGTAAGCCCTCAGGCATAGCGCTGAAATAAGAACTATAGGACCTCTGGAGGCTGGAGTAACCGCTAGGAGAACTCTGAATAGCTGGAGGACGATAGGAGTGCTCTGGCATGGCACTGAACTGGAGCCTAACTGGGACACCTCGGGGAGGTGGCACAGGTGCTGAACAAGAAGGCCTGATGGGATGACCACCACCAAAGCGACCTATTCTCCTAGCTGGGGCATCTGTGAAATCTCCTGAGAACCTATCCCTCTTATCCTGTTAACCCTGCTTCGTGCTCCTCATCCGATAACCCTCGACCCTGCGAGCAATCTCCACTACGAGATGATAAGGAGTAGCCATCTCCACCTCTTGAGCCATAGTGGATCTAATACCTGGATGCAACCCTGGTACAAACCTCCAAACTCTCTCAGCATCAGTTGGCAATATCATAAGGGCATGGCGTTAAAGCTCTGAAAATCTGGCCTCATAATCTGTCACGGACGTCTTCCCCTACTCTAACCGCTCAAACTGGCCCCTCAGCTCTTCCCTCTTAGAGGGTGGAATATATCTATCCAAGAACATCTGTGTGAACTGATCCCATGTGATAGCAGGAGAATCAGCTGGCCTGCTGCGAATATAGGACTACCACCACCTGCGAGCTTTGCCCTCTATCTGGAATGCAGTGAAGTCCACCCCATGGGACGCTAAGATCCCCATGTTGTGCAGTCTATCCCTCCACCTATCAATGAAGTCCTGGGCATCCTCACCTCGTTCACCCCCGAAGACTTGAGAGCCCAAATGAGTCTATCTGTCTAACATCATATGTTGGTCGCCATCCGCAGCTGGTCTGGGCTCCGGTGCTGCCGCTACAGGCTAGGTACCACCCACGGGCAGTGTACCTGGGGTGTGATATAATGCTATTGTCGGTCCTGCGGCCTGGGCAGTAGGGGTCTGGGCTCCCTCTCCCGCCTGAGAATTTGCAGGATCTACTGGTAATAAACCAACCTGGGACATGGTGTCCATAAATCTCATCATACGGCCCATAACTGCCTGGAAGCCTGGCACCGTCATAAAGTCTACGGGTGCAGGATCTGCTGGAGGCACCTCGTTCTGCTCCTCTAATATGGGGTCCTCTGGTGGAGGGACCGGGATAGCTCTGGGACACCCTCGTCCTATACCACGGACTGGTGCCCTTCCCCAGCCTCTACCGCGGCCTTGGACCGCGGGTGTAGCGGCCCTCCCAGGTCTGGAAAATCAAACGCAAGCGTCCTCACCATATGTGAGAGAATAGAAGAATGAATTTAGTAAATAATCAACTGCACGATAGAATGAGAACAAATAGAGGTTTCCTAATACCCTGTAGCGTCTTGAAGATAAGTACAGACGTCTCTGGGTTTGTCCGTGACTCGTGAGACATACATGAACCTAGTGCTCTGACACCATATTGTCACGACCCAAAATCCCACATGGGTCGTGATGGTGCCCAACACCAGAATCGGGCAAGCCAACAGTTGTTTACTAGTGAGGTTTTCCTTATTAACATACAAATCCCACATATTTCCCAAAGTTTTAAACTTAACTTATTTAATTAAAAGCGGAAGCATTTAGAAATTTTAATACATATAGCCAAAAAGGATCGTGATCCAATATATATATATATATACAATCCCAAAATAAGAGTCTACTATGTGTGTGCCAGGAACTAGTGTCACAAGTCAACAGGCGAGCTAGTAGAATATACAAAATATAATACAAGATTGTACTGCTGTATGAGAGGAATGGACAGAATATAGATAAAAGATAACTCCATAGCATAGCTCAGAAACGTCAAGGGGTGCAACTCACCGTGGAGTCCGGTCCGAAGATAAGACAAGCTCCGGTCGGATAACCAGAAAGACCAGCCTCAGAACCTGTACAATTAAGTACAGAAATGCAGCATGAGTACATAATATAAATGTACCCAATGAGTATCCCGCCTAACCTCGTAGAGGTAGTGATGATAGGTCGACATGAGACTAACTACGGTCCAACAGTTATAATGTAAACAGGATATACGGAATGCAGTAAACATGTGAGATAGAAAGCAGCAAATATCTATCAAATACAGAAAACTAGGTAAGTACTGAAAATAAGCAACAATGTACACTTTCCCTTTTTCCCCGAATATCTGCCAAGTCAATATCAATGGAAAACAGTACCCAATAGCCTCAAGCGCACACAACGGTAGGACAACAGGCCTGAATCATAAGGAAATATCTAGACACAAACTCATATATATATAGTTACCATAAAGCTCCACTCGATCACGAATAATACCTGCGACTCGAGTGCCGCCTCATATATATAATTAACATAAATCTCCCCTCGATCGCGAATCATACCTGCGATTCGAGTGTTGACTCATATATATAATTAACATAAAGATCCACTAGATCGCGAATCATACCTGCACCTCGAGTGCTGACTCATATATCTAATTATCATAAAGCTCCCCTCGATCGCGAATCATACCTGCGACTCGAGTGCTGACTCATATATATAATTAACATAAA
>ML409355.1:2221-48669 GCA_005239525.1 Nicotiana knightiana | reverse complement strand
CGGGTTCCGGGGTGAACCAGTTTCTGCAGTTAGCCCCTCCAGAGTTATGAGGGCTACTGAGACAGAGGGGGTTGAGTTGGCTTCCTATCGTCTGAAGGGAGCGGCATGTTCGTGGTTTGAAATGTGGGATAGTTCCCGTGGAGAGGGGACTACTCCGGCGAGGTGGGAGGAGTTTGTGGACGCCTTTATGGATCATTTCTTTCCTGACGAGATTATGGAAACCCGTGATACAGAGTTTGAGGCCCTCAGGCAGGGCAACATGAGTGTGTGGGAGTACCATATAGAGTTCGTGTGCTTTTCCAAATAGGCTAGAGTTCATCGGTTTGTTCAGGGCCGTAGTCCCTTAGTTATTAATGAAGCTTCTACAGCCGATCTGCATTCAAGTATGAACTGTGGGATGATCGTGGGATTTGCCCAGGCTATAGAGGCTCGGATATTTAAGATAAAAATAGAGAGGGAGAGTAGTAGTAGGGCCCAGTTAGCGGGAAACCCTGGGAGTTTAGTTGGAGGAAGGAAATCAATCCTTGGGAGAGGGTCATCAGGGCCATCTCAGTCCTATACTCAGTCCTCAGCTAGTGCGCCACCAAAAGAGCACAATTATCAGCAGGGAGGTCGCGGTAGACATAGTTCAGACAGTAGGAGGTTTCATCAGTCGGGTCGTTCAGGTGGGAGGTTCCAGCAGCAGCGGAGGGCCCCATGCCCTATGTGTGGGAGGTTCAATTTCTGAGCCTTGTTACTTGTACATACTAATATGCTATAGGTGTGGAGTCAGAGTCCACGTTCAGCGAGACTATCGTGCACCCCATCTGGTCACGAGTATGGGCACTGCTCAGCCATCCAGTTCTTCAGCCGCTACATCTTCAGAACACCCTCCAGCTCCACTAGGGTGTAATGCAGCTAGGGGTGGAGCACGGGGTCGAGGGGGACCCAGTCGGTTCTATGCTATGAGTGGTCGCCAGAGTGTGGAGACTTCTCCAGATGTTGGCACAAGTATTCTGACATTTCAGTCACATGATGATTATGCTCTTATTGACCCCGGGTCTTCTTTGTCATATGTTACTCGATTTATTGCTTCAAGTTTTTGGATAGAATCAGAACAGATTCACGAGCCGTTCTTAGTTTCGACTCCGGTTGGTCATTCTATTACAGTCGTTCTAGTCGATAGGAATTGTGTTGTCATGAGGCGTGGTCGGGATACCACAACCAGTCTTATTGAGTTAGAAACGGTAGATTTTTATGTAATTATGGGGATGAATTGGCTCTATTTGTTCTTTGCTAAACTCGACTACCGAACAAGAATTATAAGTCTCGAGTTCTCTAATGAATCAGTTATCGAGTGGGAGGGGAATAATTATGTGCCAAGAGGTAGATTTATTTCCTACCTTAAATCCTCTAAGATGATCAGAAAAGGGTGCATCTTCCATTTGGTCCAGGTTGCGGATACCACTTCAGAGGTGCCGCTCCCGAATTTGTGCCTGTTGTTAATAAATTTCTTGAAGTATTCCCGGACGAACTTCCTGGTATTTCAAGATAGAGAGATTGATTTCGAGATTGATATATTACCAAATACGCAACCAATTCTATTCCACCTTACCGAATGGCGCCAGCTGAATTGAGAGAGTTAAAAGAGCAATTGAAAGATCTATTATAAAAGGGTTTCATACGGCCAAGTGTGTCGCTTTGAGGCGCACCGGTTCTTTTTGTCAGAAAGAAAGACGGATCGCTTCGGATGTGTATTGATTATCGGCAGCTCAACAAAGTCACCATCAAAAACAAATATCCATTGCCTCGGATAGATGATTTGTTCGACCAGTTGCAAGGTCCTAGGTTCTTCTCAAAGATTGATTTGCAGTCCGGAGATCACAAATTAAGGATCAAGGAGTAGGATGTTCCTAAGACTGCCTTGAGGACTCGATATGAGTACTTCAAATTTCTGGTAATGTCTTTTGGGATAACCAACGCCCTAACAGCTTTTATGGATCTGATGAATCGGGTTTTCAAACCGTTTCTTGACTCCTTTGTGATTGTCTTCATTAACGATATCCTTGTTTATTTGCGAAGTCAAGAAGATCATGCTACTCACCTCAGGGTAGTTCTGCAGAATCTTCATCAGCACCAGTTGTATGCAAAGTCTTCAAAATGTGAATTTTGGATGGAATCAATCGCCTTTTTGGGCAATGTTGTTTCCAGCGAAGGGATTCGGATGGATAACCAAAAGATTGCAGTCATAAAGGATTGGTCTAGGCCAACAACTTCAACAGAGATTCACAGTTTCTTGGCTCTAGATGGGTATTATCGAAGATTTAAGGAGGGATTCTCTACTCTCGCCTCCCCATTGACTAAGCTGATGCAGAGAGCGGTTAAGTTTCAGTGGCCCGATGCTTGCGAAAAGAGTTTTCAGGAATTTAAATTGAGGTTGACTTAGGCGCCAGTGTTCACCTTGCCAGAGAGTACAGAGGGATTTGTGGTTTATTGTGATTATTCAAGGGTTGGTTTGGGATGTGTGTTGATGCAATGTGGTAAGGTTATAGCGTATGCTTCTAGGGGTCCATATGGACGTGTTCACAGACCACAAGATTCTTCAATACTAATTCAAGCAGAAGGAGTTAAACTTATGGCAGCGAAGATGGTTAGAATTGGTCAAGGATTATGATATGAATATTTTGTACCATCCAGGAAAGGCGAATGTGGTAGCCGATGCTCTTAGTCGGAAATCCATGGGTAGCTTGGCTCATTTGGAAGCATGTTAAAGGCTTTTGGCTTGGGAGGTTTATCAGTTGGCCAGTATGGGGGTATGTCTATCGGCCTCAGGTGAAGGGGATGTCGTGGTGCATAACGGAGCAGAGTCTCTGCTTGTAAAATAAATCAAGGAAAAGCAATTCAGAGATCCAGCATTGGTACAATTGAGAGAGGCAATTATGAATTACAAGACTACAATATTTTCACTCGGCAATGATGACACTGTTTTGCGGTGCGAATGGAGGCTATGTGTTTCGAATGTGGATGATCTTCGGGAAAGGGTAATGGTAGAGGCTATTCAGATGATCTTCGGGAAAGGGTAATGGCAGAGGCTCACAATTCCAGGTATTCGGTACACTCAGGTTCTACGAAGATGTATCACGATCTCAATGAGATTTATTGGTTTAATGGTATGAAGAGAGCGTGGCGGACTTTGTGGCTAGGTGTTCAAATTATCAGCAAGTGAAGGCCGAGCATCAAAGGCCTGGTGGGTTGGCGGAGCATATGGAAATACCAATGTGGAAATGGGAGATGATCAATATGGACTTTGTGGTGGGGTTACCTCGCACTCCACGTAGGTTCGACTCAATTTTGGTGATAATGGATCGAATCACGAAATCAGCTCACTTTTTGCCAGTCAAGTCCACCGATACTTCAGAACAATACGCTCACTTATATATCAAAGAAGTAGTCAGGCTCCATGGCACTCCAACATCTATTATCTCGGATCGAGGGGCCAAGTTCACAGCTATCTTTTGGACGAAATTTCAGGAAGGTTTGGGTACGCAGGTAAATCTCAGCACAACATTCCATCCATAGACTGATGGGCAGGCGGAGTGGACCATTCAGATGCTTGAAGATATGTTACGGACTTGTGTATCGGATTTCAAGGGTAGCTGGGATGATTACTTGCCGCTTATAGAATTTGCTTATAATAACAGTTTCCATGCTAGTATTCAGCTGGTACCATTTCAGGCATTGTACGGAAGGAAGTGTAGGTCTCCGATTGGATGGTTTGAGGTTGGCGAGGTGGAACTTCTAGGACCGGATCTGGTGCACCAAGCTATGGAAAAAGTTAGAGTCATTCAGGAGAGGATGAAGACTTCTCAGAGTCATCAGAAATCCTGTGCGGACATTCATTGAAGAGATTTGGAGTTTCAAGTAGATGATTGAGTATTCTTGAAGGTGTCTCCCATGAAAGCAGTAATGCAGTTTGGGAAGAAAGGGAAATTTAGCCCAAGGTATGTCGGGCCATATAGGATCGATCAAAGGATAGGACAAGTGGCTTATAGGCTGGAATTTCCCCCTGAGATGTCATTAGTGCACCCGGTGTTTCATGTGTCAATGTTGAAGAAGGTCATTGGGGATCCATCTACCATTGTGCCGGTTGAGACGGTTGATATTAGTGAAGGATTGTCATATGAAGAGGTTCCAGTTGATATTCTTTATAGGCAAGTCCATAGACTGAAGAACAAAGAGATTTCTTCTGTTAAAGTGTTATGTCGAAGTCAACAAGTCGAAGAAGCCACGTGGGAAGCGGAAAATGAAATGAAAGAGAAATATCCCCATTTGTTTGAATAAGTCCGGTAGTGTTTTTGAAAGTTGTCATTCCTAAACAATTATATATTGTGTCAAAATTTGTGCAAGAAACACTCCACTCCCCTAATTGCCCTACTATTGTAACTTTTCAACTTGTGCCATGTTTATGCATGTTGTAGTTATTTGGGTAATGTGCAATTTCTTGAAGTAAGGTAAATTAAGTGCAATTCATGTGATAGTTAAATGATATACATATGCAAGTTTGTGGGGTTAACCAAGCAATGTGAGGCTTATGGAAGTAACTGAATTATATGTAGCTTATTTAAATGACCGGATTATTTGCAAGTTGATAGAATAACTAAAAATATGTGGAATTGGTTAAACATCTGTTTCAGGGGCTCTCTGATAGGTAGATAGGCCTAATTACAATGGAAACTCTGGCGAAATTTTCAGGAACTATCGGAGTTAGTAAAAATTTGGGGGTTGGCTTATTTTGTGTTTTTCCTACTCTAGTGCTTCCCGATCCTCATTCGAGGATGAATGATTTTAAGTGGGGGAGAATGAAAAGACCCGTAAAATTTCATGGCTAAAAATAATGTCCAAATAGGTCCCCGTGTTGTTATAACTGTAGAAATTCTTAAAACGGACACTTGTGAAGTAAAAAGTACCACGTGACTTAAAAGATATAATTTTCCAGATTTGCGGAGGTCTGCGGTCCACTATGCGATCGCAGATCAGGTATGCGGGCTGCATAGTGGTCGCATACTTGGACAGTTTACTGTCCATTTAGAGGATAACTATGCGGCCTAGAATGCGGGCCGCATAGTTGTCGCATTCTTGCACCTTGACTTTTATGGAGGCAGTTATGCGACGCACTATTCTATCGCATAACAGATATGCATACCCCATAGTGGTCGCATACTTGGGCAGTCTACTTTTCTTTTTTGGCGCATTTGAGGGCCATTTATGCGACAGGAATGCGGACCGCATAGCAGGAATGTGATTCATTCCTGACCGCATTTCTGCTTCGGGACTGTTAAATTCTAATTTTATACCCGACCTCTAGTTCATTAAAACACTTACCCCCTTCCATTTTAAATATTTTCTGAGCAAAATAGAGAGAGGGAAGAGAGAGTTCTATAGAGAGAAAGTCCCAACTTCATCAAAGTGGTCCTCTTTCATCATTCAAGCTTAGAACTAATCAAGTAGGACACCATTTTCTTCACCATAAGAGGTAAGCTTCTACCCTATCAAATAATTTCCATATTATTGTTAAAAATGAAACATGGCTAGGTGAATTCATGAATATGGGGGTAGGGATTTTGCAAGCATGTAACCAACTAGTCATAATCTAGTAAAAGGAAATGGGTTAGAGTAATCTTTCACTAAAAAGAGGCCATTTAATCTAAAGGAACACTTAGTGTTTGATACAATTCTCAAGTGAGTTCAAGACATGATCATTATTTCTAATTCTAAGTTAAATTATGCCACATTGTGAACTAGATTGAAGGTGCTAGAAGGTCCGGTGAATTGTGGTAGAAATTAAGGAAAAATCTCAAACCAAGGTATGCATGGCTAACTTTAATCCTTGTAGAGTCATCTTGCTGGTGTCCGAGCACTCTATATGAAATTCTGCTTGAGCATATGTGAATTGATTTCCATGTCTTTGATAAAGATTTCTGTGGCCTTGATTTCATATGGCTATTTGGTTTTTACGAATGAATATCACTGTCGACGAGAATCTTTGTGATTGAATTGTTGGTTGATGTTGCTATTAATTACATTGTTGAATGTATCCAAATGCTAAAGGCTGTGTAGCAAATGATGAAAGTAAATATGGACTGATTGAATTGAATTAAATGATTATGGCAACACCATATATGAATTACTGATTGGTAAGGATCATTGTGCCTTTATTTCACATAGTTATTGGTTGGTATGAACTTATGTTCTTCATGATGAAGATCATTGTGATATAATTATTGGTGGTTGTTTCTTTGAAATGTGATTGTACGGTGGGATTGGGTTGCATGCCGCAACAAAAATTGTAAGGTGGGATCGGGTTGCAAGCCGCAATAGATAAGGTGGGATTAGGTTGCATGCCGCAAAATAAATTCTAAGGTGGGATCGGGTTGCACCCCGTAACTGAAGTAATAAGGGTGTAATCTGAATGTGAGATGGGATCAAGTTGCACGCTGCAATAGAAGAAATAAGGGTGGAATATGATTGTAAGGTGGGATCGGGTTGCACGCCGCAACAGGAAAACAATTGAAATATGAAACTCTGGAAACCCCATTTGTGATTCTCTGTACCTCTGTGCAATATTTGTTTAGGTTTCTTTAGCTGGCTCATATATGTGTATATCTTGATTTTTCATAGAGTAAAGTTTGTTTTTACATACTAGTACTATTCAATGGTACTAATGTCCCTTTTGCCGGGGCGCTACATCTTCTATATGGATGTAGGTGGTTCTACTGCAGGTAGCTCGGTTCACTGCTAGTGGTGCCTCCTCTTCATCTCTCCGACAGTTCTGGTGAGCCCCACTTCCTCTCGGGGCCGTGTAGTCTATATCCTCTTTTTGTATATTTTGTGTCTTTTAAGGTACAGTCGGGGGCCTTGGTGTCGGCAAGTATTGTGTAAACTCCTAGTACTCTTAGAGGCTCCGTAGACACTGTGTAGGTTGTATGTATTTTGGGTAGTAGTTGTAACTATTTGTAACCGTGGTCCCATGTTGGAAATATTGTGCTTAGTTTGTATATTTTGGGATTATCAAATGTTGAAACATAAAAGAGGAAAATGGACTTTTATTCTAAATTCATATCTTGATTCCATTTGCTATTTCATTTACAAATTTGTATATTATAAACACGGGATGATGCGTTGGGTAGGAAAGGAAATCCAGGTCCACTTGACAGGGATCATCCTGTTGGGCGCCGGTCTCGTCCATCGGTTTTGGGGCGTGACATGTAGTTGTTGATCCAATGGTGAACGAACTCGATGGAGTTATTATAGGAATAGTTGTATATGTCAGGAAAGGGTTCTTTTGGGTAGGATAGTATCATATGAATGTATGCTGAGTCATCAGTGTGAATTTGAAACATTACGGATGTATCACTGAGTAAATATCTGAATGGTCATAGAGTAAAAAATGGGTAATTGATGATGGTCGATTATGTTTGAAAAAATTGGAGGATAAAAACTTTATGAACGGAAGCCGAAGTGAAGATTGCTCCCATTTGATGAACGGGTACTTCCTGAATTACCTGCAAAACTTAAAACACGATTCATGCGAATATATATGGATTATTGTGAGAACTTAGACATGATGCAAATTCCCTTTCAACAATGAAGGTTGTCTTTGGACGGTGAGGATGATGTCCTTAGACCATGATATAATGTGGCATGAATCATGTGACAAGGGATTCACAGGCCATGAAATAATGCCCTTGGGCCACGAGGATGGTGCCTCTGGACTATGACGCCTTTGAATAATGATGTGCACTTTTGAGAGATCCTTAGGACATGGAATGGTGTCTTCCGGCAATGAAGATGATTCCTTTGAACTATGACGCCTTGGACAAAATGGTAATGTTTCAGTCCATAAAATGCAAAGGTATGATACTTGGTCATAAAATGAAACAAGACAAGGCTTAGTGTTGTTTAAGATGAGGGCGGTGCTTAGGCTCAGGTGAATAGAGGATACTGCTAAGTCTAAGATAGCATAATGGAGATAACATTTAAATTTATGCAAAGAAAAAACAATGCGAGAAGAGGAGACAATGATTAGTCTCATGCGAAAAAAGGTAGTGTTTAGCCTTATGCAAATAGGGCGGCAATGCTTAGCATCATACAAAGAGTGGGAGACGATGCTTATTCTCGATGTAAGGAAAGGCAATGCTTAGCCTTATGCAATTAGGGAGGCAATGCTTAGCCTCATGCAAAGAGTAGGAGATAATTCTTGGTCTCAATGCAAGGAAAGGGAGTGCTTAGCCTTATGCAATTAGGGAGGCAGTACTTAGCCTCATGCAAAGATGAGACAATGTTTAGTCTCATGCAGGGAAAGGAAGTGCTTAGCCTTATGCAATTGGGGAGGCAATGCTTAGCCTCATGCAAAAAGGTGACAATGCTTAGTCTCAATGCGAGGAAAGGGAGTGCTTAGCCTTATGCAATTAGGGAGGCAGTGCTTAGCCTCATGCAAAGAGGAGACAATGTTTAGTCTCATGCAGGGAAAAGTAGTGCTTAGCCTTGTAAAATGGGGGAGTCAATGATTAGCCTCATGCGAAAAGAAGACAATGTGTATCCTCTTGTGAAGAGGAGACAATACTTAATCTCATGCGGGGAAAGGCAGTGCATGGCTTTATGCAATTGGGGAGGCAATGCTTGGCCTCATGCAAAGAAGAAGACAATGCTTAGTCTCATGCAGGGAAAGTAAGTGCTTAGCCTTATGCAATTAGGGAGAAAATTCTTAGCCTCGTGCGATAAAACGACGAGTGGTAGTGAGAAAGTAAAGTATTTCTTAGCTAGTGATGATAGTGATTGATATTTTTTTATCTTGAAGGTAGTATCCTGATGTGTGTGCAGATGTTATGCCTACATCCAAAGAAAAATAGTGAGTTTTGTAGGGGAAGGTTGGTCTATGCTTTCGTCTTCTTGCTTTGCTCTTTCTCCTATCTTGAGATCTTGTTTGAGTTACCCTGGCAGCATCTAGATATTATTGAAATAATGTTTTCGAAAATATGTGTGCATTTGATGAGTGTGGTTATTTGAAGTATAGTACTACGCAATATTTAGTAATTTCGATGAACCAATGAGTGTGACATGTTTTAGATACTTTACAACCTCATGGCTTTAGAATTGTGAGGGGCCCTCCTCAAAATTCTGCCCCAGTTTAAAAGCAATTCTCTGAGTGTCCTGCCTATGGAAAAGTTAGCTGGACTTGCTTTTGAATTTTGAGGATCCTTCTCGAAATTCTGCCCTAATTTTTTCTCATGGAAAAAATGAAGATTTTATTAAGATGTGAACAAACCCACATGGATGCCTACGTATCCCCTCTTAATCGGGAATCAATTCAAGCATAGTTCAGTTATATCAAATAAAGAAATGTGAACAGTCTAAATATAGTATCTCTTGACTGCGTCTGAGTTGATAGGTTTTTGCCAAATTTATCCATCCATTTCTGCAAGTATGAGTTCTCCTCCTGTTAGTACTCTGTGAACCATGTAGAGCCCTTTCCAATTGGGTGAAAATATTCCTTTGGCTTCATCTTGATGCGGGAAGATACTCTTTAGCACCAACTATCCCGGTGTGAATTGTCTAGGCCTGACCTTTTTGTTGAAAGCTCTGGACATTCTGTTCTGGTAGAGTTGACCGTGACATACCACATTCATTATTTTCCCATCAATGAGAGCCAGTTGTTCATAGATACTTCGTATCAATTCTGTATCACTAAGTTCAACCTCTTTTATGATTCACAAAGAAGTAATTTGTACTTCGGCAGGAATAACGACTTCAGTACCGTAGACCAGCAAGTAAGAAGTTGCCTCGGTCAATGTGCGAATCATGGTACGATATCGAAGTAGGGAAAATGGAAATTTCTCATTCCATTTTTTATGGTTATCTACCATTTTCCTCAATATCTTGTAGATGTTCTTATTGGCGGCTTCCACAACTCAATTCATTTGCGGCCTATATACTACTGAATTCTTGTGTTTGATCTTGAAAGTCTCATACATGGATTTCATCAGGTTACTGTTGAGGTTGGCGCTGTGACCGGTGGTGATTGATTCTGGTACTCCGAATTAACAAACATTATGATCCCGAACAAAGTCATTGACGACCTTCTTAGTTATAGCTTTGTAAGATGCCGCTTCAACCCATTTTGTGAAATAGTCTAGGGCTACTAGAATGAACTGTTGCCCATTTGAAGTGGCGGGTGCGATTGGACCAAGGACATCCATCCCCTAAGTAGACAAAGTCCAAGGTGCACTTGTTGCATTGAGTTCATTATGTGGCACGCATATCATATCAATATGTACTTGGCACTGATGACACTGTTTGACACACCTGATGCAGTATTTTTCCATTGTCATCCAGAAATATCTTGCTCATAATATATTCTTAGCTTAGACAAAATCGTTCATGTGCGGTCCGCAAGTTCCGTCATATATCTCTTCAAGCAATTTGGATGCTTCCTTAGCGTCGACACACCATAATAATCCCAGGTCTGGAGTCCTTCTGTGTAGAATTCCTCTGCTTTGGAAGAAGTGGCTGGATAATCTTTAGAGTGTGCATTTCTGAGTATGATTTGCATGCTCCGGGTACTCTCTTTTTCCCAACTACTCTTTGATATCATGGAACCATGGATTTCCAACAGTTTCTTCTTCAATGTGAGAAAAATAAGCTGGGTAATTATGAATCCCTACTGGGATATGATCGATGAAATTCTTGTCTAGGTGTTGTATCATGGAAGATAAAGTGGCCAATGCATTTGCGAACTCGTTCTGGATTTTTGGAACATGATTGAACTCTATTTTTTTGAATCTCTTCATCAACTCTTATACATAGTACAAATATGGAAATATCATGGTATTCTTTGTAGCCCATTCTCTTAGAACCTAATGTAAACAAATGTGTGAATCTCCGAGTACCAGCAATTCCTGAATGTTCATGTCGATGGCTAACCTGAGTCCTAAGATGCAGGCCTCGTATTCTTCCATGTTTTCAGTACATGGAAACCTGAGTTTTGCCGATATTGGATAGTGTTGACCTGTTTCTGACACTATGACTGCTCCAATACCCACTCCCCTGAAGTTTGTAGCTCTATCGAAAAACATTCTCCAATCATCATATGCTTCAATGATGTCTTCTCCTACGAATGATACCTCTTCATCCGGAAAGTACGTTTTCAGTGGTTCGTACTCTCCATCTACATGATTTTCTGCCAGATGATCGTTCAATGCTTGTCGTTTTACCGCCTTCTAAGTTACATATATGATGTCGAACTCACTCAGTAGTATTTGTCATTTTTCTAACTTCCCCGTAGGCATGGCTTTCTGGAAGATGTATTTTAGTGGATCCATCCTTGATATGAGATATGTGGTGTAGGCACAGAAGTAATTTCTCAACTTTTGAACCATCCATGTCAAAGCACAGCAGGTGCGGTCCAGCAAGGAATACCTTGCTTCGTAGGGTGTGAACTTCTTACTTAGATAATTTATGGCCTGCTTCTTTCTCCCCGTCTCATCCTCTTGTTCCATGACATAGCCGAAAGCCCCATATAGTGTAGATAAATAGAGTAGAAGAGGTCTCCCATGTTCCTATGGGACCAGGACCGGTGGGTTGGACAAATATTCCTTGATCTTTTCAAAGGCTTCCTGGCGCTCTTCAGTCCAACTTGTTGCAGCGTCTTACTTCAACATTATAAAGATTGGTTCACAAATCATAACTGATTGTGCTGTGAAATGATTGGTGTAATTAAGACGCCCTAAGAAACTCATCGCATCTTTCTTTTTCCTCGGAGGTGGAAAGTCTTGGATGGCCTTGACCTTTGACGGATCTAGCTCAATCCATCGGCAACTGATGATGAACCATAATAATCACTCCAAAGGCACACTTTGCGGGGTTCCGTTTCAGATTATACCTTCGAAGTCGACCAAAAAATTTCTTTAAATCTACTATGTGACATGTACCTCTTTTAGACTTAATGATGACGTCGTCCACGTATACCTCTATATCATTGTGTATCATGTCGTGAAAAATAGGTGTCATAACTCTCATGTATGTGGGTGCAGCATTCTTTAGGCCAAATGGCATCATTTTGTAACAATACACTCCCCATGGTGTGATAAAGATTTTCTTTTTGGCATCCTCTTTGCCCATCCAGATCTGATGATACCCAGCGAAGCAATCCACAAAGGATTGGAGTTGATGCTTGGCAAAGTTTTCTATCAGTATGTGTATATTGGGCAACGAGAAATCATCTTTGGTACTTGCTCTTTTTAAGTCCAAATAATCGACACACAATCTGATCTTCCCATCTTTCTTTGGAACCGACATAATGTTAGTCAACCAGGTCAAATATTCAACCACTATGAGAACCTTGGCTTGGATTGGCTTGGTGACTTCTTCTTTTATTTTCAAACTCATATCTGGTTTTAATTTTTTGAGTTTCCATTTTACAGGTGGACACATGGGATCGGTATGTAGTTTATGAGCCACTTTGGACGTGCTCAAACCGGTCATATCATCGTAGGACCATGCAAAATTATCCTCATACTCTTTCAAAAACCGGGTGTATTCTTCCTTCTATGAAGACGATAGATAAATGATGATACGTGTTTCCTTTACTCTTTCAGGATCTCCCAAATTAACTGTTTTAGTCTCATCCAAATTGGACTTAGGCTTGTTTTCAAAATTTTCCACTTATTTGACAATTTTCTCAGGTATTGTATCCTCTTCTAGATCCTCGTAATCACTATCCTTATATGGCGTTGTCTCGTTACATGTCATAGTCGTAGGTTCATTAGGATAAGTGATAGTAATGCTGTAGAGGAGGGAGAAAATATGAATGATAATAATAAATATTAAAAACAACAGTCCATTGATAAAGATTTAAAAATCGTTAAACAAGTGCAGTTCGATGATTCGAGCCTTTGATGATGCAGCAGTCCAGTTCTTGAGAATAACTCCCTTCTCCACAGTCTGAATAATAAGGCCTTCCTCCTTCTCCTCCTCCTCCTCCTCCTCAACAATCTCACTATAGTCCATGTCTTCATCATCCAAATAGAGATTCATCATGCCAGCTAAAACTACATCTTCGTCGGACCCCCACATCATGTCAGCTTGATGAAATGACTGGTGCAAATGTGGTAGTGGTTGTTCTAGAAGGTAATAAGGACCACGCCATGGTGGTGACCAATTCAGATACTCCTTCCAGGTGAATTCATACCCGAGTCTAAAAGTTGTACCATGACACTTTAGCTGTATCAGTTTGGTGATACCTTGGATATTGTTGTCGAGACCCTTGCCAGGTTCATACCCCTTCCACGAGAATATACTCTCTATATTATTTCTCCACCATTTGTCTTTCTTAATTGCGTTGATGTGCTCAATGCGATGGTATGTTTCTCCACCCAACTTCCTTCCATTCTCGATGACCAGAACACTCTTATTGGTATAGATGGGATTACTTCTGTCTCCATGGATAATAACTTCATAATAGTTCCACTAAAACTTCACGGCCAGATGTAGAGTAGAAGCTACAGCTTCAGCAGTATGTATCCAAGGCCTCCCTAACAACAAGTTGCAGGTAGCAAATATATCCAATACTTGAAACTCAACATCAAACCAGGTTAGGCCCATTTGTAGGCCGAGGTTGATCTTTCCAATTGTGGCCCTTTGAGACCTATCAAATATTTTCACATTCACATTTCCTGCTTGTATCTCGTGCAGGCCTTTACCCAATCTTTTCAGAGTATTTAGCAAACATATGTCGAGACTCGAGCTCCCATCTATTAGGACTATGGAGATGAACTTGTCCTCAAATTGCACCATGATATGTAGTGACCTGTTGTGACTCAGTCCTTCCGGCGGCAGCTCGTCTTCATGAAACGTGATCTTGTGGCTTTCCAACACTTTCCCTACCATGTTGGCCATTTCTCCACTAACGATGTTGGTGGGTACATAGTCTTCATTGAACACCTTCATCGAGGCATTCCTATTTGCCTCGGAGTTTTGCACTAGTGACAAAATGAACATTTGAGCAGGGTTTTTGTTTAGATGGTCAACCATATAATATTTTCTTGCTTTCACCTTTCTCCAAAGGTTTTCCGGGCCGGTCTCAATGATAGGTGGCTTAGAGGCAGCTTCTTTGCTAATTCCTCCTAAATGATCAGGTGTATAAACCCTACCAGTTGTACTCATACCTTGTGCTGCGCCTGTTTCTTCAATTTTTTCTTTTCCTTTCCTTCTTGATTCCGCAACATAATACCATGGTATAACATTAGGCTTATAATACGGCATATGTGCTACCATCACAGTGAAGGTTTTTGTCAGTTCAACTTCAAACGGAGTCGGTGCGTCTACCACAACTTCAATATGTGCCAGCGTTTGTAGCACGATTGGTGTGAGAGTGACTGGAGATGTTTTACGATTATACCCTTCTCTAATGAGTTCAATTGACCCTTCTGAATCCCAATTATTCATCGTTCTTTATCACATTTACCCCTTCACCCCTGGGATCCGAGAGAGGATGGTTATGAACATTCGGTGCAACCTCCTTTGTCTGTATGACTTTGCTGTCAATTAATGTCTGAATCTTATCCTTCAAAGTAAGACACTCATCAATAGTATGACCCTTCACGCTTTAGTGATAGGCACATGTCTTGTTTTGGTTAATCCACTAGGAACAATATTCCATAGAAACATCTGGAATGGAAGTGACATAACCAATAGACTTTAGCCTCTCGTATATTTGGTATATGGGTTCAACAATTGGAGTATATTGTCTGGGTGGTCTACGGTTGAAATTTTGTCTTGGTTTTGGTAATTTTGGCGGGCTGGTGATGAGTCGTAATATGCTTGTTGAGTTTTATTAGTGTTGTAGGTGGCGCCAGGTTGTTGGTATCTGGGGCGTGAAGACTGATATGTGGGTGGAGGTGTTTGGTATGTGAGAGTGGACCTGGGACGTTGGGCTACCATTACTGCACCAACTTCTTTCTTCTTGGAGATACCTACTAACTTCAAAGCTTTATTTGTGGCTTGGAGTGCTTCGAAGTTTGTCACCATTCCGTTTTTTATCCCTTCTTCTATTCTTTCCCCCAGTTTGATGATGTCAGGAAATTTATGGTTTTCATTAAGAATCAATATTTCGTAGTATTGCGGGTCTTGAGCTCTGACGAAGAACATATTCATCTGTTATTCTTCAAGTGTCGGCCTTACTTTTGCGGCTTCAGATCTCCATCGAATAGCATACTCGCAAAATATTTCTGTTGGTTTTTTCTTTGAGATTCTGAATGTAGAAAATGGCTGGTGTGTTCTTTGTGTTGAACCTGAACCGATCCATGATGTCTGACGCCATGCTCACCCAACTGACCCACTTCTTTGAGTTCTGACTAATGTACCAAGACAAGGCATCCCCAGTGAGGCTCCTCATGAACAACTTCATACAGATTCACTCATCCTTGCCAACACCTACAAGCTTGTCACAATACATTCTCGGATCCACTTTTGGATCACTAGTTCCTTCAAACATTTCAAATTTGGGAGGTTTGTAACCCCCCGGCAGTTCAACATTTAGATGAATACACAAATCCTCATAATTCAAACCCTCAATGCCTTTGCCTCCTTCGACACTCTGAACTTTGCCAGTGAGCTTCTTTAGTTCATATGCCATGTTCTTGGTGAGTAGGTCCTTCTCAATGGATTCAAGTATATATAGGGTCTGTTGTGGGGTATAGGGTAAAATTTCCACATATATGGGATTGCTTTGATGGACTCCGCGAATCTAGGCATTATGGTGGTTGTGGTGCGTTTTGAGGAGTGTGGTAAGTGGTGGGTTGTGGATATTGAGTTGGATGGTGATGGTGTTATGGACTAGTAGGTACTGGTGGATAATTATGGTTTTTAGGAAGTGTGGCATATCGATGAGGCGCAGAAGGATTTTGTTGATTTTGATTTTGTGTGTTTTGGGGAGATGCCGGGTTGTGGGCTTTTGTGTTTTGTTGGTTGATGTTGGAGACGTTTAGAGTGAGGGGATGGTTTATCAAGTTCCGTACCTGCTCGATCTCGCCTTGTAGCTCCAACATTTTCTATTCCAGACGTATGACCAAATCATTATGTGTTGGAGTACTCCGACCGTCTGAAGTTTCAATGTTCTCTGTGTGGGTGGCATTGTCTTTTGTAATACCACTCATATCATCCATTTTTTCTTTTCCTTTGTTTGTTGGGATTACTTGGTGGAGGAGGATGTGGAGGACCTCTAAATCTGGTTTGATATGGTGATGATGCCAGTATGCACGAACTAACCTTGGAAAATGGGAATAAAAAAAGATAAGAAATAACAAAAAGGGTAACCAAGTCAGTAAGGAATATTAAAAGAATGTTTGCGATATTGAACATGTGTTACATAATTAATAAATTGGTGTCCTAATTTGAGGGACCTCATTGTGCCCGAGGTAGACCTAAGTGACACATGAACTTGGATAAGATTGGTGCCAATAATTGCACCATTTCGTTAATGTGAAAACGAATCAAATCCTTACTAAAAAGACAACAATGAGAAAGTCACTAATGGTATTTGCCTTATTACAATCAAAATCTAAAACGAAACAAGAAAGCAGTAAAGACAAGTTTCCTAATATACATGGCCCCAAAAGGACCTTATCCATGCTTGGCCTTTTTGGATCCGTGGATCAAGTTCCCTAGGTCACACATATCGAATAGTAGGTAGGCCCTTGCTAGATGTCCTCCTTCATTGCCTTCCGTGTTCTGAAAATCTGAGAGTCTCTTTCTCATCTTTCCCTCAAGTTCCATTAGCCCTTGCTCCAAATATTCCAATCTCTCTGTTGATTTAGTATCAATTTCTCTTCATTCATTGATTGCTTCCATATCCACTTTGTGTTGTTCCAAATGCCTAGCTTCAGACTTGAAAACCCTGTTGCGCAACATCTCATATACTTGACTTGTGCTTCACCAGCGTCATCTATAACCCTATTTTTCAGATTAATTCCTGGCTTGACGTCTCCTGCTATATCATCTACCAACCAAGATGGGTAAAAGTACACATGGCCGGCATGATACCTGTCTGGCTCGATAGTATCTTTTTCAACAATGACCTTCTGATTCCACATATGCTGTGCCTCGAACATGAACGTAATGATGTTCCTTTTAAAATCTCCTTTGTACTGGACCATGTTTGAAACCCAAGGTATAACCTATTTTCTTCCCACTTGCCTTATTACCCTTATAGGAATATAAGGATATATTCCCCTTAACCCAATCAACACTAGATGAGTAGTCTCTCTTGCTATGATGATGAACTAACTGCTTGGGAACCATTCGAACATCCAATGTACCTTTTCGTCTGTCAGATTACCGAAGAAACGCACCCAGCTCACAGCACTTCCAGGTTGTGCAAACCAATCTAGGATAAATGTCATTCTCTCTGGATGATGGTAGGATATGTAGTCATTCAATGGTATTCATAGAATCTCTTTGCGATATTCTCCCCTCTGGAAATGTTCTAATAACAAAACTTGCAACGACAGATTACAACCCTTGAAGTGTCCATACCCTTGTTTGCATCGATCTAGAGCGCAGAACATTTTGGTCAAGATCATGGAGATCATAGTGTATGTTTGTCCCTTGATTCCTTCCACTAGATTCCTAGTGACCATGGCTAAGAGAGTGTGGATCTTTTCCCCTTTCATTGGAAATATCAGCAACCCCAAGAAACAGAAAATGAACACAAAACTCGGCGGTGCATCTAACCCAAGAAAGTGATGGCAAGTTCATCATGATGAAGACGATATGACTTGATATGACCATAACATTCATAAAGGAATTAAAATGGAATGTATGACTTCTTCAGACAGAGTAACTCTTCATTTTTCTTGAAAGCCAGCATTTTCAAAAAATTGCGGGGAGTGCGATTTTCTAGTACTAATAAACCTGGACTATCCCATGGTAGCAAAGCGAATACTCATATTTCCTATAGGAGAGGAGTCATTTCTATGTCACCAAAGCAGAATACAACCCTTTTCTCATCCCAAAACATAGTGGCGGCCTCAATCAATGCCCTATTTGGCTGAATATCAAATAAGGACGGTAAATTACCAACGAACCTTTTTACATGATTCTTGTCACTAGGTGAGAGGTTCTTCCACCAATCAAGCAGCAGTGAGATGTTTTGAACCATGCCGAACCTGGGGACTTTGTTCTTCCTTTTCTGCAAAATAAATAGAGTTAGCCCTTCCCCCCTCCAGATTTGAGTATTTACACATTAACGATCAACATATCGTCATTTTCTCTCCAAGAAATGCACACAACATGATGGTGTGCATTGGGATTATGGAAATCCCATCAGACTTTGGATAATGCTTATCTAATGGGTTATCACGTGAACAACGTTCTAACCCGTACAAGGTTTGACATGATGCATGCATAGTTGATATTGGATCGAGGTTTCTAGAATGGTCTAGACCAGTACTCTCAAGTGGACAACTTGAGAGGGAAAGACAAGAGAAAATCTACTGCACCGTTGATCGACTAGTTTACCACAAATAAGCCTTTCCAATTTAAAAGGATAATTTTGGAAGAGCGCGGACACTCATCAAGTGCCGCTATGTTATTAATCGGGTACGAGTGCAATATGATGTAGAGCATGCTTTATGCAGGGATAATAACACGTTGCCAAGTATTTTCATGATAAATATGTAAAAGCAATAAATGCAGTATTAAGATAAAACATAAAAGACGTTAACGAAAGACAAAGAAAGAAGTTAGTTTGTGGAATATAGCGAATGTAACAAAGAAAGCAAGGGAGTAGGGGAGAAAGTGATATGATATAGCAATCTTTATTCAAATGAAGAGAAGTTTAGAGAAAGTAAAGGTGAATAGAAAATGCGATGTGCATGTTATAACCGATTTAAGCAAATGAAAGTGAAGAAGGGAAGGGATGTGCATATTATAACGAATTTAAACAAGTAAAAGGAAAATGGGAGAGGGATGGGCATGTACTAGAAAATAAAGATGGAAAAGGGAAACACATTTTAACAAAGAAGACTGATCCATATAAGCCAAGTTTTATATGGTAAGAGCGTAAGTGTAAATCCCTAGCAGAGTCGCCATGGTGTGGCGCCCTTTTTTCCCACGAAATTGGGTTTCGACATGTGACAACTCTTTAAGGAGGTATTAAAAGAGGAGAGTCTCCACCTAACAATTTTTAAGGTGCGTTGGGACACTTATTGTGCAAATGACTCTGTTTGACTAGTCTGTGCCACAAAAGATCGGGTAAGGGCTCAAATTACCTCAAAGATAAAGTGTTAGGAACTCTTCGAGGTCCACAGTTGTGGGTCCCGCCTGAACATAAGATTATGTGGATTACAATTAAGCTAGGTAATCAAACAAACAAAGGGAATTCAGAAGTCAAAGAACATTATTACAACATGATTAATACAAATCTTAATACGAATATAGGGGTACAACTATTTAGATCTAATAACAACGTATTAAGGGGTGGGGTCCTGTGTTTTTTAGCATAAAGGATCACCCCGTGCAACATAAATAATCCTTCACAACTTCCTTAGGGTAGGGAGTTACTCATATTATTCAGCAGGCACATACTATCATCTCCTGCTACCTGATTACTATGTTAAAGCTATTTACTTAAACCGTGCTAATTCAATTCTAAGTCGTGCTCTATGTGTGCACTACCCGTCCCATACCTATGGCCCAATAGGTATTGGACCTCTATTTGGATGGTTTTAGACCTTACTTAGGCTGCTAAGAAATGTCAAAACTAGGCGACATACAAAACACATAGGACTTCAAATATGGGAAGTTAAGGGCTCAAGTTTTCCTCCACACTTAAGCAACAAATGCAGACAAGAAAAATTTTCATGTTAGGAAATTTAGAATTATGAATCTCAAGCCCTATAGACATGATTTCTACACGACAAGGCATCAAATCATACAAGCAGTTTCAGAGGCCAGGAGCTGCTCATAGATAGGATTATATACGCTGGTTATTGAGATTACAGGTTTCCAGTTATTAAACTTGTTGTGTCTAGGTGACTTGCACAGTAAGGAGTAATGAAGACCATTGACAGGAGCCCCAGAATTATGTATGTATAATGACCCAGCCAGTCGTTACGAGAGTTTAGCCTCGTTTCCTTCATTTCTGCTTCATTATGTGTGGTTCAACTTTATTTATTTATTTTGGGTCGGTTGGTTTGGGTTCAGGGTGGTCGTGGTGAGAAATGAGACACTTAGTCTGTCAACTTAGTTCAATAGTGAAAAAGTCAACCGGAAGTTGACTTATTGGTAAACGACCTCGGAATATGGATTTTTTGGCTCAGATATCTTCGTTAGGTTATTTTGGACTTAGGATTCTTTTCAGAATGAAGTTTTGATGTCCGGAGTAGAATTAGGCTTGAATTGGCGAAAGTTATTTTTTGGCGATTTTTGATAGGCAGTGGAAAAATAGGCTATCGGGGTCGGAATGGAATTTTGGATGTAGGACCAGGTTTGTAATGTCATTTTGGATATGTGTGCAAATTCTTAGGTCAATCGAATGTGTTTTGGTTGGATTCGGCATCATTGGAAAAATTTAGAAGTTTCAAAGTTCATAGGTTTGAATTAGATGTATTTTTCTGTTTTCATGTTTTTTTGGTGTTTCGAAGGCTCTAATAAGTTTGAATGATGATATGTGGTGTGTTGGTATGTTTTGTTGGGGCCCTGAGGGGCTCGGGAATGATTTTCAATGGTTGGCGGGGGTTTGAACTTAGGAAATTTGCAGCAAATGGCTGCTGGTGTAAAGCTACTGGTGTGGCTGCACCTGCGGATGGGAAGCCGCAAGTGCGAAGGTCCATGCACTGGTGCGAAAAGAGGCTAGGCAGGAGGAGTCTGCAGGTGCAAGGAGTTGGTCGCACCTGCGAAGCCGCAGGTGCGGAGAAGTGATCGCAGGTGCGTTAATTTGGTCTGTTAGTGGGATTATACAGGGGCTCACCTGGGACCGCAGGTGCAGGTCCGCAGGTGCGAGTAAGGGTCTGTAGGTGCAGATTAACCGGGAAGAACAGTATAAAAGAGTGCCTCCGTGAAATTTTGGTTATTCTACCATTGTTGCATGCAGTTGGAGCTTATTTGAGGGCAAATTGAAGAAAGAATTTGAGGGTCTTCAGTAGAGGTATGTTCCCGAATTATAAAACTCGTTCCTATGCTATTTTGATTCGGATTAGGCTTGTAATTTGAAGAATTAAATTAGAAAAAGTTTGGGAAAATGGGAGGAAGTTAGGGAAAATTCTTTTTGCGATTTGGGTAGGCATTTGTGCAATGTGTAGAATCATGGGAGGACGAGGATTCTAGTGATGTAAATTTTATCGAATTCTGAGATGTGGGCCCGGGGCTCAGGTTTGGCCGAATTTTGAGATTTTTGTATAAATTGATAGTTTTCGATTGGGTTGTGTTTCTTTAGCATATATTGATGATGTTAAACTAGTTTTGGTTAGATTCGGAGAAATCCAATTTGAGGGGCAAGAGCATCGCGGGCTAGTATTGTAGCCCGATGGAGGTAAGTAATGGTTATAAATCTTGTTCTTAGTGTATGAAACCCCAGACTCCATATTTCTCACTGTTTTTAGAATGGCTCACATATCGGATGACGAGTATGTGGCGCGCACTGATTTTTGGATTGGTCTTGCTCCTCTCTACGGAAACTATTGAGTTGCGTATTTTACTCTCAATCATAGGTTAAATTGTGTTCTAAAGAGTATTATTATATTTGGGCTATAAGTCGTGTTTGGGGCCTCGTGACGACTTGTTTAGACCCCATGGGGATTTTTACTGCTATTTTCTCACTGTTGATTTATGATTTACGCTCAGTTATATTGTGCTTATTGTTTTTCAAAACTCATCCTTGTTTACACTATTTTAAGATATAAAATGATGTTTTGGGTCGAGTACCCCGTTTTACTAATACACCCGAGGGGCTTTTGAGAGGTTCTGACTGAGTGAGGTCGAGGGCCTGATTGTGAAGATATGATATGCCTCGAGGTGGCTTGATGTTAGCGCTTGGGATGAAGGAGCCCCTCGGGAGTCTGTACACACCCCAGTGAGCGCAGGTACCTACTGAGTGCTGAGTGCTGAGTGATTGGGAGGCAAGAGTGATAGTGAGGTTGCCCGAGGGACTGATACTGAGTGGTTGTGACGTCCTGAGTGATGGTCTGCCTTAGGGGTGATTTGTGATTATTGTTTTCGTCCGAGGGGATACTTATGATTTATTTCATGTTTACACTAAATCTTTCAGTTATTTTTATTTCTGAAATTGTCGAAGAACACATTTTTCAAAGGATTTTTCTGAAGTGGATTTTAATGCATGATGATTTCATATATCTATGTATATACTGCTGGAAAGAACGGTTGTGCATATTGTGAATTGATTTTCATTACTACTGAGTTGGCGTAGTCACATTACTCCATTCACCCTTGTGTGCAGATTCAGGTGCAGATACCGAGCATTAGCCATCTATTTCGTGCGGAGCCGGAGTTTGGGATATTGAGGTAGTTGTTCACCGTCCACAACATATGTGTTTTCCCATATTTTGTTGTATCTAGATATTCGTTTGGAGGTTTTGTATTAAAATAGTATACCTTTTGGCATATTTTTCTTAGATGCTCATGATATATTGCCTCCAGGTTTTGGGGATAGTTGGACTGTTTAACTGTTTATTGTCCTAATGGATTTAGTAAATTTTATATACTTTATGAAGTGCTTGAAATTGGTTGGGATTTTGGAAAGAAACCGTAAATATGTGATTATTGGCTAGCATAGTTCCATGATAGGCGCCATCACGGCCGCTTTAGGATTTGGGGTCGTGACATTATGCTTGCTGATAGTGGCAAAAACAAGCAGTAAACAGTATTTTAGAGGTCCATCATTAATATAGAACGAGTAATTACACCCTACAGGCAAGATCTCTAGCAATTGACGCTTGGAACTTGTTTTATTGGTATTCTTAGTCCTATAATCATTATTTCTAGTGCACGGTGTGATACAATAGCAAATGAAGTAATCATAAGCCTATAGGCATGATTTCTAGTGATCAGTTTAAGTTAATTGAAAGAAAGTCCACTGACATTTGTTCCTATAGGAAGGTTTTCTAGTAATACGTAGCAGTATGAAAAATTGCAGCATTTGAATTCATATTTGCTAGCAGATAGTGTGTGTGTGTGCTTCCCCTAATTACATGATTTCTATGGTGCATATAGTGATTTAATAACAAGTAAATCATTGAGTCATATAGGCATGTTGTCTATCCCTTTTTACAAACATTATGAATCTACCCATTCCATATTTTACTAACACCCAATTGTTCGTTAAAAATTTATTACAGGACATATAATAAAGTAATTACAAATGGGGTACAAATAATGACAGTAGAGCCACAACTGGCCCAAAAGAAATACTCAGCACTGTCTAGGCCTTCAACAATTCTCATGCAGCATACCCAGACTTCCAACAAGGAACCACATTCGTCAACACAACCCGGAATCAATAGAAGAGCTCAAAGCAAAACCACACAACTATCTTACCAAGCATTGAATCACTTAAACCAACCAGCACATAATAGGAAGCAAAAGTTGAGTGGGATAGTTCAGGTTTTAGAGAATGACTAAAGACCCGAATCCTAGTGTGTCAGAGTTCACAGGGTCTCAAATTGATCCCGAACAGTGCTCACACTTGGGAGGTCACTAGTAATAGCCTTAATAGTCTTTGACTTCACCCGATTAAGAACGAGAAGTTCAGAACAACATAAGTAACAAATAAGGGAGGGTGGATAATGATTGAGGGACAGAAGTTGGGGGATACACTTATAACCTAAAGAAGACATAGCCAAGTTGAGCATACAGAGCAGCTAATCAAGCATGTCACATGACATAGAAGCATGTTTAGTAGGATTTCAACACTTAGCAAAGTAGCACATAACAACAACATATTGAAAGAGTTCGGGGAAACAAAGTTTGCAAGATTTGACAGAAGTTATCATGCACAGATACACAATACTAAACAAGTTGGAACCTAAGAAGTCAAAAATATGTTAAGTATACATCCTAGTGTTGTAAGAAAGACATGTTAGCTCTCATCAGGAAGCAAGAGTGCACTGGGACATGATAGGGAGCACACATTATGACAAGCCAAGTAATCACTGAATGGACATGGAACTAGGTGAGCCAGAGACATACTAAGGGACATATTAGCAGGGAAGCAAGATCATAATTAATAGAAAAGGTCTTATCACAGGTTAAAACAAATTATATATGCAAGACAAACATTACACAGATTCAGAACTGAGTGGAAAAGTACACTCATGTAAAATAGCACATGTAGGTATTCTAGAATTGACACGGTACACTAATTACCTAAAGAAGGTCGTGATTATGTTAGAAATTCACCCTAACATCATAAGGAAGTTCAAATAAATTGAGATGACTATTCTAAAACCTCAAACAGTCACTAGAGGGGTATGAGACCGAGACAACATGCTGAGTGAAAAATAGTATAGAAACATGTCATAAGTAAAAATGGATGTCCTAACACAGGTCATTACAGGTGTGAAGCATTAATTACATAGATTCAATACAAAGAAAGTAAGCATTCAGGCACCAACACACTAGTTAAACGAACTTAAGGAGGTTAGATTATCCAAATTAGACTTAATCAATCTCAGAATTAGCACCATTAGGAGAACTTAAATGTTAAAGATACTTAAAACAAATGAAAATTAACATAGTCGTGCATAAAAGTATCCCATAAACATATTATGCCAAGGATTTCAGGGGTGAGAGCACATGTAAATTAAGGACACATAAGAATGAAATTGAAAAAGTCAAGTGGCTTACTAGTCAAATGGACAACAATAAAGAAACTAAATATCCACAAGAACCCATAACCTCAATGCGTCAAAGTTCCCTAGAGCTTCCAACACCCCCCTGCAATGTTCGCACCAAGAGAAAGTTCAAACAATAGACTCTCAGTTGCCTTAGCTTTCAGCCGGCCAATATAAAGTACAAAACAAGATAATGAAGGAATAATGGTTTAACATTATAAAAATATAAAATGCTATTTTGGCACAAAATAGTATAAATAAGGAGCATTTGTATATGAATATAGGCTATTATTACAAAATTAGATAAATAACTTAAAAATGACAATGTAATTATATGAAATAAAGTAAAATATTTGAAACATATATTATAGATGAAAATAATAATTTTTGGTAACAAAGTCATCACAAAAATAATTCGACGGAGTAATTAATAAATATTCAAATAATTTAATTGTAGGAAAATCGATTTAAAATCTCTAAAAAATATATAAAATGCTTGTATAGATTTGTAAACTAAATAATGATGAAAAATTGATATTTTGAAAGTATATATGTATTTTGAGAAAATATGATGGAAAAATTGGGTATCAGCAACAGTTACCACCATGTGTGTGGCATGGCATCCGATCACGGCTCAATCGGTTAGGCCATCTCACTTGAGACATCATCTTTTAAATCAATCATCTAACTTCATCTTTCTTTCCCATCTTTTCAATACATGAGCACAAGTGACCTCATTTATAAAGTCATTTATTTGGCACTCGGTCGTATTCCACAATTCAAGTTTCCTTTTTTACACATTCAAGTAACATGATCAGCAACAACAATAAGGCCTATCATGTAAGACATTTGTACAAATAAGGGAAAAACATGGAAAATTCCAAGCACATAGGGGATTTCATACAAATTGGCATAACAACTTTTGTTTGATTTTTGACATAAAACCTTAACCTTTCTTAACACATATTCCACATTTTTAAACACATCTTCCAAGGGGCAAGATGACATGATAAGCATTTAGAATACTTGACATATATCATTCAACACAACACATTAGGGATAGTCAATTATAGTATGATAAATTTGGGGACTTACACCAACTACATGAACACCAGGGGTTTCGATTCTAAGAAAAAAGGGGTTTAGCTATACATACCTGAAATTCGCCCCTTAGTGATACCACCATGATCTACTACACTAAGAAACTTCAATCTACAATATCAACATCCAATGGAACCATCATTAGTAACAAATTCCATCGCTTAGACCATTTAGATACTTTATCAAACACATAGTAGGCATAAAATTCTATACCTCATAGGTCATAGCTATAGAATTAGTTAATCCAACTACTCGTGATGGCGCCGGACATCATTGTCAAGCAAGACAATCATTAATGAATCGAAATAATTTCCGATTTAAACATTTATGAAAAAATATTTCCTTGCACTTTATTACATATTAACTAAATAAAATATCTGTAAAGTAAAACAATAGTTTAAATATATTACACTTTAGCAAATATATCCCAACACATCCCAGAACCCGGTGTCACAAGTACATGAGCAATTTCTAAGAACGTGTACAATAATCACAAATCCTGTCCGAAATACAAATTGGACAAGGGAATTTAAATGAAAGTAAATACAGTACGATGGAGACTTTGTCAGCTGCAGATCGCCTCCGGATGATGCAGCTCGCCTAATGATGTGTGGCTAGAATTCATGATTTTAGCATTATATACCTTGCATTTTATATGCTTTAATGATAAAAATACACGTCGTATGTGCCTAATGAGGTTTATTTAATGTGTAGGTGAATTAGAAACGGAAGACGAGTTAAATGAGAGCATAAACGTCGGAAAATATGCTCAAGAGCCGAAAAGGAGCGACCAAGGACAAGCCTGGCGTTAGCCAGGCGTTTGGCTCTTAAGGCCAGGAGGTGCCAGGCGTTATCCATGCGTTACACCCCAAACGCCAGGGCATACCAGGCGTTACACCCCAAACGCCAAGGTATACCAGGCGTTATTTAGGCGTTACACCCCAAACGCCAGGGTACACCAGGCGTTATTCAGGCGTTACACCTCAAACGCCTGGGTGTACCAGGCATTACCCAGGCGTTAACCCTCAAACGCCTGGGTACCTGCTTTAGTGAACCCCGAGTTTTAAAGGTTTTTAAGTGTTTCCAAGTGAGGAGAGGAGTCTTTTACACGGCTAGGGTTTATCCTATTCATATAAATAGACCCAAGAACACATTTTGGAGGGGAGACGGTTTTTGGAGAGCAAATACACACACAAGATCATTGAAGGAGCAAGGATTATCAGTTTTCTTCATCTTATTCTAGTATTTTCAATTCATGCAATATTTATGCAATTGTTTGACTATAGCATGAGTGGCTAAACACCCATTGTTCTGGGGTGTTGGTTTCGCCATGGATATTGTTATTCGAAATTAATTTAACCTTGATTATAGTTCATTCAATATATGGTTGTTTCTTCAATTCTGTGTTTAATTGCTTGATTGTTTGGCCAGCAGTTAGGTTCTATATACTATCTATGTTATGCTTGGGAAAGCCGTATATAGATTAGAGAAGAATTGAAGAGAGCGCGATCTTAACCCTTCAGGGGAGCGGATTTGTGGTTAGGATAGGAATATACCTAGTCACCGTGCTTAATTAAATATCGTAATCTTAGTGCGTTCTAATAGATTAATTCCATAGGAATATAGGCATTAATATATTGAGAATAGGCGAGTAGTGCTACGGGAGAAGGCTATGAGAGCATTTATCGATTAATTAGCGACCATGAGTGAATTATATGAAAGGGAGAGTTAATTAGAATGCAATACGAGTGGTGAATAGATCACAACCCTGGAATATTTGTCTCTACTGAATACATAACAATAATTCTTGTCACTTGATAATTAGTTATTTCATAGAATCTTAGTATAAAAGAGTTGCATCCTTGATTTTATTTTGGCTTGGTTAGATAACGATTAGAGTGATTTAGCAAGTAGTTTACACAAGTCCTTGTGGGTACGATATCTGGACTTAAATTCCTATATTACTTGTCGACCACGTACACTTGCGTGTGCATTGGGAAATCAACCAACACCTAAGTCTCTAAATCCTCCACATTTCCATGAAAGTACATGTGCAATAAAATGCACTACAAGTGTAGCACGAGTACAAAAGCAACGTGTACTCAGTAAGTGTCTCGCCTAACCTCGGAGAGGTAGTGACGAGAGGTCAAATTAGACACTTGCTAAAAGTCAATTTAGAATATTCAACTGTGACACTAAGCATGAATATCCTAGACAATTTATTAAAATCAGGAATAATTATACTCTTTCAAAATTTAACACTTTAATCCTTCGTCATATTAAAAATAATTAGTCATCATGGGTGATTTAATTAAATAAAATTTTAATCAATGGGAAGGAAGAACTTCTTCCAAAAATCTTTAATAACTTTAAATCTCTGTCATTTTAGTTGGCAACTTAAAATTCCAGGCCAGTAATCAGGCTCAAATCACAGCAACTACGTAGTAAATATCAGGCGCAAGCAATACCGAGGGTTGAACGGCGTGGACCAACAATAATAAATTGTGCACTGCCGAGGGTCGAGCGGCTCGATCCATAGATGCATCTATCTGCCCCGCTCGTGAATCGATCATGCGACACGGTTATACATACAAATAATAAGGCTAGCCTTCTCGCGAATTATACCCCACGACTCAGATGCTCATATGTACACATATCCACATAATAAATCCGTATTATTTTAATCAAGAAAGCAGTTTTCTCATAAAGGTAGTAAAATTCTTCTTAAAGGAACATTAGCTATAGTTTTTAAATCTTTGTTTTGAAACTCATTTGCCAAGATTAATGATATTCCATAATATAACCCTACCAGGTATACAATTATCCACAGAGGAATCAATTCTCTTTTTAGATGATTAAGAAAATAAACTCTAGTCTTCTTCAGATATTCCATTACGATTTCAATTATATTAGCAATTTAATATTACAACAAGGACCACAGGTACAACACGTAAGGCATGCTACTGGGTCCTAGACTACCCGGATATGGCATAATAGTAGCTACGCATGGACTTCCATCACCTCGTAGGTACGTATCCCCCGAAGATAATACCATATACTTAATTAATTCACCTAGGGAGACAATTCCCCCTCACAAAGTTAGAAAGGGGACTTACCTCACTCCGAAATTCCATAACCGTCCTCCAAGCCCTTCCGGTGACTCAAATCATTGCACAACGCTCCGAAACTATCCAAACAACGACAAAACAATGAAAATATATTCTAATAATCACAACAATTCCAAATTATATAATTTCCCAACTCCGCTCAGTGAAATGAAAAAAATGCCCTTGAGCCCACGTGCCCGGAATTCGAAATTTCTCGAAGATACATTCTACCCATATCCTTACTAACTCCAATATATGATTCACTCTAAAGTCCGTGCTCAAATTCGTGGCTAAAAATTGAAATTACCATTTTCTAGGTTTCTTCAATATTTTCAAAATTTTCCAAATTTTTCATGTTTAATCCATGCATATAATCTTGTATCTAACTCAAAAAATGAAGGAATTTACTTACCTTGTATTTCATGATGAAAATCCCCCTTTGAAGCCTCCCAAAATCGCCATGCCAAGATGAAAAATAGAAGAAATAAGCTAAGAATCCGTTTTTAAAACGCTGCCCGGCCTATTCTGACCCCTCTAAGCGATCACATGAAAGCCTACTCGATCGCATAGGCTAAACTTGCTGCCTCCAAAAATCTCCTCAGTGCGATCTCGTGCAAACACCTGCGTTCGCATAAGCCACGCACCAGAATCCTCCATACGCACACTGTGCGATCGCACCCTCAGCTCTGTGATCGCACAATCCTTCACCATGTAGCCCAGTTTTTCCACCTACGCGATCGCATTGCACTTCTTGCGATCACATAGGCCAAATTCCAGCTCCCTTGAATTTCCTTCTATGCAATCGCACACAAGGGACCGCGATCTCATAGCACAGCAGATACACCAAAAGACAGCAATAATAAAACATAGAAAAATGTTCGAACTCACCCTTAAATACACCCGAGGCCCCCGGGACCCCGTCCAATCACATGACTCAGTCGTAATACCTAATTCTAACTTATTTGAGACTTGAAATCATAATAAAGAACATCAAAACCATCGCACCCAAATCCAAACTTTATAAACTTTGAAATTTCAAATTTCCACATCAAATGCCGAAACCTATCAAATCACGTCTGAGTGACCTCAAATTTTGCACACAAGTCATATTCGACATTAGGGGCCAGCTCTAACTTCTGGAATCAGATTTCGACCCCGATATCAAAATTTCCACTTCTGGTCGGATTTGTTGAAAACCTTCAAATTTCTATCTTTAGCCAAATGACTTCAAAATAACCTCCGGACATCCGAATTCACTTCCGTCGCGCTCCCAACTCCATAATCACCATATGAAGCTATTCCCAGACTCGGAACCCCAAACGGACATCAATAACTCTGAAATACACTTCAAGCCCAAATTTATAAAATTCTTCTAAAATTCTAACTTTCATAATATGCACCGAAATGCTCCCGGGTTATCCAAACCCCGATCCGGACATACGCCCAAGTCCGAAATCATCATATGAACCTGCAGAACCTTCAAATCATGATTCAGAGGTCGTTTACTCAAAATTCCGGAGGTTGTTTACTCAAAATTCCAATCTTAGTTGATTCTACCAACTTAAGGCTTCTGAAATGAGAATTTTCCTTCCAAATCAACTCTAAACTTCCCGAAATTCAATTCCAACCATGCCTACAAGTCATAATACCTGAAATGGAGTTGCTCACGACTACAAATCGCAGAACGACGCACTAGATCTCAAAACGACCAGTCGGATCGTTACATTCTCCCTCACTTAAATAGACGTTCGTCCTCGAACGTGCTATGAACTTCTCTGGAGTTATCTGAAATCACTGTTTAACACCTCGAGCACCTGCCCATACTACCACAACCCAGTTGAGTACATTAGCTTGATTAAATCTGAAGATTTCTTCTTTTATCCATATAATAAGCTCAGAACCTAGTTCTAATACCGTAAATTTCTCTGCGAGGCCTAGTTAAAATATATAACCACCGTATCAACTACTGCACGATGTACCAGAACATGACTGCATACCTTTGCTGCATCAGCACCATGCACCGCATAACTCATCATCTGACCACAATGGCACTCCCTGAACCTTAATAGCCAAAATTCCACGAATCTGATGCTCCCAATACACCTCATGATATATAGACATACATCCTGCTATAATGCTGATGATACCACCACAACGGTGAAATGTGCGGAAATTCATACCCAACTGCATAGTTAACAAATCATTGAATGTCTCATCTTGACCAGAATCATCACCTCATTATAAACCTGAATAATGGTATTTGTTCTTTAATATACACGTCACATAACCTTATTGCACTGATCTCTGATCCGATAATCTCGCCTCGCCCACTACGAACTACCCAGACAACCAATCACCCCAAACATGACCAACAACCTCACATGATACCACTTAGCGCCAATAGACCATAACTCGAACATGATAATAAGAAACGACTCATGAAGAGACTATTCAACTCACGCAACTAATATGAACTCTTTTCTCAGAAAATAGGAAGTAGAACATAAGCAAGAATATATAGGAACCTTACTCATCATCACACTATTGCAGCGTGCAACCCGATCCGAATAACATAAAATTTACATAGCTTCGTTAGGTGATTTGGGATGTAGGAGTGTGTCCGGAATGTAATTTTGATGTCCAGTGTAGAATTAGGCTTGAATTGGCGAAAGTTAGTTTTTGGCGAATTCGGTCGGTAGTGGAAAATAGGCTATCGGGGTCGGAATGGAATTCCAGAAGTTGGAGCAAGTTCGTTATGTCATTTTGGATATGTGTTCAAATTTTCAAGTCAATTGGAGGTGTTTTGCATAGTTTCGGCATCCTTGGTGAAATTTAGGAATCTTAAAGTTCATAGGCTTGAATTTTATTTGATTTTGGTGTTTTTGCATTTTTTTTTTTTGTGTTTTGAAGGCTCGACTAAGTTTAACTAATGTTAAGGGACTTGTTTGTGTTTTTGGTTGGGGTACCGAGGGGCTCGGGATTGAATTTGGATGGTTAACAGAGCTTTGGACTTGTAAAATTTGCAGCAAAGTTGCGGCTAGTGTCATTTTACTGGTGTGACCGCACATGCGGATGGGGAACCGCAGGTGCGGGCCCGGAGTACCAGAAGGAATCCGCAGATGCAGATATTTGGGCAGCTCAGTGATGGACCGTGGATGCGGAGGTGGGACCGCACCTGCGGAGTCTCAGGTGCGGAAAATGAGTCGCTGGTGGGGAATTTGGACTTCAAGTGATTTTTCGCAGGTCCGCACCTGGGACCGTAGGTGCGAGATTTTAGCCGCAGGTGCGTAAATCCTTGGGTAGGAAGTATAAATACTTGCCTCTAAGAATTTTTTGGCATTTCTAATCACTTTTTTAATGCCGGTTAAGTCATTTTGGGAGCAAACTGAAGAAGGATTTCGAGGGCGTTCTGTGGAGGTATGTTTCTCGGACTAAAAACTCGATTTTATGTTGTTATTTGGCGGATTAGGCTTGGAAATAGTGAATTTGATGGCATAAATTGGAGGTTTAGGGCTTGGTAAATTGTGACTTGTAATTAAGGAATTTAGGGGTCAATTGTTGTCGTATGTTATGTTTTTAAGTCAGGCAAGTTGTAAAACAAAAGTTGGCAGATGTTATCGCAAGTTACATTCATAATTTTGTTGAAATTTTTATCTAATGTCATAGAGATTTTCTCCAAATATACTTGGATTTAAATGATCATATACCCCTCAAATTGAACATCTACGAGTCTAGTTTCAAAATTATTAAACATTTCATCGGTAAGATATTCACGTTATTGCAAGACTGCACTGGTAGCCCATATGGGACCCACTTAACGCGGTGTAATTTTTCAGATATATATCAAATACCAACAACTCACTTTCAGTAGTATTTTTCACTATTTACAGAACCAAAATACTTCTAAATACTCTCCTAAGGTTATCTTATCAATTAGATAATATTTTACAGGTTTATAACACGGTTATAGCTTCAGAAAGTTCGTAGAATCCAAATGCTCTCCCTTTATCTTCTTGTTGACGTATTGGAAGTTGTTCCTATGGAATTGCATGGCAGTTTCGGGTTGTTTGAGGTAAGAATATCTCTCTCTCTACTTCACGTATTTGGATTAGTAGATGTGATGGTTATCTTGTTTGGTTACAAACCCGCAAGTAAAATCCCGCAAATCATAGTTATGTTGGTCACCAAAATACAGGACTATTTCGATGTGCGTTGTGGCCGGAAAATTGGTGCAGTAGCTCATGTAGGTTGTTATTGCTTCTATGGACATATTTATGAAGAAAGAAAAGGTTTTAAAACTATAGTTCGTTAATCGGCAATCCGAGCTTGTCGCTCATCGTGATATGTTGATGACTTATTAGTGGTATATATTGTACCCTGTTTTTTATGTTGTTCTTATTGTATTGCATTGATTTTTGTTTTTGATGGGTGGAGTTAGAGGAAGTAAAAGTTATAGGCAGATATTGCCCGAATTTATATAGACAAATTACTAATTTAGAAGATTCAATCTAAGCTCTTTCGTGGCTTTAATAATAAACCTTACTGTATAATCTAGAGTGACTTCTATTGTGAACTACTTGGAAAGCATTGAGGAGACAAGGATATTGAGGTATGTTAAGGCTTACCCTTCCTGTCATGGCATGATCTATATGATTGAAACGTAAACGAAATGCTATGCCATAACAACTCCACTCTTTAGTAGCTAGAAACCCACATATTGATTCATTATCAAATAGTATTGTCTCCTGAAAGTCTATTCTTTTGATTTGCGAGTTCTACAAAGACATTTAATAGTAACGAGTCCAGTCTCATAATGTTGTACGGAGGTGTAACGACCTTACGTCACTCTGATAAGTTTATAATTTCTCTTTATGGATCTTGCACATGCATGTATATATATTGATATTATGAGTCCATGTGTGGCTCCGGTGGCGTTATATAGGCATATATATGACACGACGATACTATAGACTCACCCCAGATTAGGTGGATATTATGATTATGATGATGATACCCACAAAGGCTTGACGGCCCTATGTGCGCGTATATATATTACCTGATGATGGTGATATATGTCCATATATACTATATTCATGCATATCATGGCCCACAGCGCCAATACATAGCCAAGGTTGAGATTCTTATTCCTCTATTACAATGTTATCACTCCTTATGTTGTTTTATTCCCTACAAACTCGGTATTTTATTCATATTGGCATCTTTTTTTTCTTGGGCATGTTGTGTTTCATGCCCAAAAGTGTTTTTGGTCCTTCTAGTAGGGTACAACCTTAGCGGAAGGTGTTGTTGCACTTCAGTTGCTCTGGAATTACCTTTTGAGTCAGTACACTTATTAACATATGTTTATGGGTATGGATGGGTCCTGTCCTGACCTTATAATATCTATGTACTCTTTATAGGCTTGTAGACATATGTCATGTGTATAGATGTTTTGTTCGGCCTTGTAGGCCCATATATCTCATGTATATCATTTTTGGGCTATGTTTTGTCAAGTATTCTTTATTTTATATTAAAGTTATCTCATGACGGATCTTCTGGCCCATTTATGCATGATAGTGCGGTTAATGATATGTTAACTTCGTGCTCAGAAAGAAAGGCTTGGGTGCTCGTCGCGGCCCTCAGGTTTGGTTCGTGACAGGCAAGTAGCAATGAAACGGATAATTAATACAACATGTTCTTCAATAGAAAAATAACTACGAACTCATTAAATATCGATTATTATTTCGAACGGGATATATGCGACCAATGTCAGGGGAAAATGCAAAACACTGAGTCAAGATGCTCATGTACGCACTGACTCCTTATTAAAGATAATACGAGCGATTTTACTGAGGTGAACATATCGATCCCATAAGAGTAGTTTTAAAATATTTTGTCGAGGCGAACAACCCGATCCTTTACAATATCCTATCGAGGCGAACAACCCGATCCCATAAGAATGGTATTATAATAATCCTCTCAAGGTGAACGCTCTGATCCCATAAGAGTGATGTTGCAATAATCTTGCTGAGGCAAATAGCCCGATCCCATAGAGTAGTGTTACATAATCTTGTCGAGGTGAATCGCCTGATTCCATAAGAGTATTGTTACATATTCCTGTCGAGGTGAACCTCCTGATCCCATAAGATTAGTGTTGAGGCGATGAACCCGATCACATAATACTATTACTGAGGTGTTTCATACGAGTATTGATGAGACAATCATCCCTATACCATAAGAATATTCTATCTTTTGACGTGTCAATAGCCCAATTCGCGAATATACTTACGAGTTGAATAATCATGAAACATTCAAACAAAAATGTACGAAATGGGAGTAAATCCGTAAGAGAAGGTATGCTTTTCGTGGCTAATAAAGTACCATTCCAAGTCTATAAGAAATTAAAACTCGATTCTCTACACAAGTTTAGTCTCAGGGGAAAACATATTTTAAAATATTTAAACAGGCAAGATTTACTCAAGTAGTACAATTAAAGCATGTTATTAATTTAAGTCTATCTGGACGTGTCAAAATCGAGCATACGCATGGACTCTCATCACCTCATATGAACCTATCTCCCATAACACATAGCATATAGTAAATAGAGCATCTACGGGGATAAGTTACGTCTTACAATGTTGGGCAAGCGACTTACCTCGCTCCTATATCTTATGGCAGCTCAAACATCGCCTTAGCACCTCAAACCAATGTCGAAGAATCTGAAAGTAGCCAAAGAACATGAAAACCAATCAAATCTTACTCAACAATCCATAATTTATCAATTAGAGATAATTTTCAATCGTGAACAAAAATTCATCCCCCACGCCCACGCGCCCTGATTCTGAAAATTGTCGAAGATTAATTTTACCTATTGTACCAAGAACTCAAATATATAATTTATTCTCTGATAAAAATTAAAAATTTATATTTCTAGGTTATATTCCATAAACCCACTCTTCATACCTCCACACCATTAAATACAAGCCTATATTAAAACATATTCATGAAATATAATCAAATGTGGGTTAGAAACACTTACCTACAGTAGATATAATGATCCAAGTCGTGAAATTATATCTGTAAGTATTGCTAGGTACTGTTCTTCACGGTCTTTACAGGTCTCCCGCGATCGTGATGACCAAAGGAGACCAGCCAATAAAACTACTACGTGATTGCGGTTGAAGACCCGCGATCACAAAGTCAAAGAAGTCAAGCTCCTTCGCAAATGTTGCATCACCTTCACGAAGAGTGAAGGCAAAATTCTCCCAAGCAAGCTCCAGTTACACTTCGGGAATGTGAAGCCTCTCACGCGAACCCAACCACCCTTCAGCTCAACTTCCGGACATGCATATCCAAAATAGCCACCAGCTCTTCAATGTAGGTAAAATCCTTGTCCAATTGAACAGAACTAAAATCTAACACATGCGAAGGATCACCATAATACTTATGGAGCATGGAAACATGGACACCAGGTGAACTCCCGATAAGCAGGGTGGTAAATCAAGTCTGCGGGTGATGGCAGACTATAATTACGTATTTTAGTCGCTTGTTTCACTGTAATTTTTTGCACTTTATTCATTTCTGAGCATTAATTGACAGTGTTTTGCACTAATTATGTGTTTTATGCCTTGTAGAAATGATTTCGATCTCTGTAGATGTTATGGGATGAATTCGAGTGATTTGGAGCTTTGAAGTTTGAGTAAAAGCCCAAAGGATTAAGTCAGAATTGTGTTCGGGGGTCGAGGACAAAGTTTGGACGTCGAAACACCCGATAAATCCTTACTCTAAGAAATCTTCACTGTCACGACGCGTCTGGTACCACATTAGAACCAACACTTTAATTCTCCACTAATGCCCTGCAACGTATGTCGCCCCATGCGGCGGTCCTGTACAAATTTTACAAAGTGAAAATCCTCGTTTGGGTTAGGAGAAGGTGATTTCATTTGGGCCCGACCCAACTTGGTATAAATAGTTGAAAAAATGTTATTTCCCGCCCCGACACTGCATTTCCTTCTTTTGCAATAGCTTTCATTAATGTAATCAACCTTTATTTCAATTCTCATTATTGTTCTCTCAAATTTTAGTGACATTGGTTTTATTGTACGACACTGACAGTCACGTCTAGCGTAAGGAGGGGACCTCAAATGGCGGGAAGCAACTGTACTGACATCAGGTTCTTAGCCTTACGTCGCCCTTCCAAGGAATCTCAGGAAGGCGCCGCATAAAAAAAATTCTGGACTTTTGACACATAATCGACCTAAGGAGGCTATGGAAGAGTTGGAAGAACACAAGCACAAGAATTTCATTATTCCATTCTCACTCAATACACGAGTTTGGATTTAATTTATGTTTTCCATTACTTTAACTATATTTTTTTATGAACTGCTCCATATCTATGGAGTAGTTCTCTTTAGAGTTTGATGTGTTTGGTGTATTGATGATTTTTTTGTTGATTATAACTCTAGTTTATATGTATTGAAACAATTTTGGATGATTTAATTGCTGCATCTATATTCACTAGTTCATGTAATAGAGAGAGGCGTAACTTGTGATATCTTTGTATTATTGGTTGTTGAGTTCATTAATTATTCGTATTAATCAAAAAAAGCTAGTTGCTCATTGATTAAACCTAGTTAGAAGGATAATGGAGAGAGGTTCTCCTAAAGACCAATCATCCACTAATAACTTCCTTGTTTATCTTTGTATAGATTGTCATTAGTCAATAACTTTAGACTCTTAGTAAATTTTAGATAGAAATTATGTAAATCTCAATTGTTGATTCTCCTGGATATCAATTAAGCTAGAAACTACGAAAGTATTGTTTAACTCCAATCCCTGTGGGTACGATATTATACTATACTATCCTTCACTAGCGAGAATGATTTAAGTGTGTGTTTCGAGCTCGTCAAATTTTGCTACCCCACCCACACTCTCAAGAATCTCAAACAAAAGGACAATACATCGAGGGATCAACTTTCCCTTATTCCCGAACCTCGTCACACCTTTCATGGGTGAAACTTTGAGTAGGACCCTCTCACCCACCATCAATGCCATACGAAGAACCCTCTTATCAAGATAAATCTTCTTCCTGGATTGTGTTGTACCAAGCCGATTCTAAATCAAATTCACCTACTCCAAGGCATCTCGAACCAAACCAGTTCCCAACAGCCAAGCCTCCACATGCTCAAAACAACCAACCGGAGAATGACATCGCTTCCCATATAAGGCCTCACGTGGATACATTTGGACGTTAGGAGAACTGATCCCATAAGCCCCCGAAATCAATAACACAGGCACATAACATGTCCTCCAAATCTGAATGGTGCACTCGGACTGCCCGTGTGTCTGTGGATGAAATTCCATACATAGACCGACCTATTTACCAAACTCACCCTACACCGCTCTCCAAATATGCAATGTGAATTGTGTGCCTCGATTCAAGATTATAGACATTGGCACGCCGTGAAGGTGAACAATCTAACAAAGATAGATCTGAGCCATATGCTCTAAATAGTAGGTAGTCAATACTTGAAAAAAGCATGCAGACTTTGTCAGTCTATCAACAATGACCCACACTACATCGAATCATCTCAAGTTCCGTGGAAGTCCAACTAAACAATCCATAATGATACGCTCTCACTTCCACTCTGGAATATCAAGCCTCTAAAGAAAATTGCCCAGTATCTTTCTTCATTCTTCTCCACCAGTCGTGCTGCTTCAAATGATTATACATATTCGCAACGTCGAGATGAATGGAATACCGTGAGATATGGGCCTCTTAAGAATTAGCTCCCGTAAACTATCAATATTGGGCACACAAATCCGTTCATGAAGCCTCAACACCCCCATAATCACCAATATTCACCTCCTTGGCATTACCATGCTACACTGTTTCCTTAAGTACAAGCTAGTGGGGATCCTCATACTGACAGGCCTTGATGCCTTCAAACAAAGAGGAGCTTGAAACCACGCAAGAAAGAACCCGTCTAGGCTTCGAAACATCCAACCTTACGAACCGGTTGGCCATAGACTGAACATCCAAAGCTAATGGTTTCTCGCTAAGTGGAATAAAAGCAAGATTCCCCGTACTTTCAGCCTTCCTACCCAAAGCACCAGTCACCGCATTGGCCTTCCCCGAAAGATAAAGAATGGTGATATCATACTCCTTTAGTAACTCTAACCACCTTATGTGCCTCAAGCTCAGATAATTTTTCTTGAATAAGTGTTGTAGACTCCTATGATCTGTGAGCACCTTACAAGACACGTCATAGAGACAGTGCCTCCAAATCTTGAGCGTGTGAAAATTGTCTGCCAACTCCAAAACATGCACTGGGTAGTTATTCTATTGGGGGTTCAACTTACGCGTGGCATAAGAAATTGATCTACCCTCCTACATAAACACACACCCAATTCCAATCCTGAAGCATCACAATACTCTCTATAAGAACCCAATGTTGAAGGCAAAACCAGAACTGGAGTTGTAGTCAAAGTAGTCTCGAGGTGCTGAAAGCTCTCCTCACACTCGTCTGACAACCTGAATGGAGCACCCTTTTGAGTTAATCTAGTCGAAGGAGCTACAATAGATGAAAAACCTTTCGCAAAACGACGATAATACCCATCCAAGACTAGAAAACTTTGGATCTCAGTAGCGATAGAAGGCCTGGGTCAACTCCGAACTACCTTAATCTTCTTTGGGTCCATCTTAATCCCCTCACTTGAAAAAACGTGGCCCAAGAATGCCACCAAATAAAGCCAAAACTCTCTTTTGGAGAATTTAGCATATAGCTTCTTCTCTCTCAACGCCTGGAGCACGATCCTGAAGTGCTTCTCATGATCCTCCCTACTATAAGAATACAATAAATATTGTCAATGAACACGATGATGAAGGAATTAAGATATGGATGGAACACATTGTTCATCAAGTGCATGAAAGTTGTTGGGCATTGGTCAGCCCAAAAGACATCATTAAAAACTCATAGTGACAATAGCGAGTCCTTAAAGCCGTCTTCGGAATATCTTAAGCCTGAATCTTCGACTAATGGTACCCGTATCTCAAGTAAAACTTCGAAAATACCCTAGCACCCTGAAGTCGATCGAACAAATTATCAATATGTGATAGTGGGTACTTGTTCTTGACTATAACCTTGTCAAGCTACATGTAGTCAATACACGTCCTCACAGAGTCATCTTTCTTCTTCCCAAATAGAACTGGAGCACCCTAAGGTGGGACGTTGAGTCTAATGAAACCCTTATGAAGAAACTCTTCAAGTTGTTACTTTAATTCCTTCAACTCCACTATAGGTTGAGCGCCCAGCATCAATTCAATACCAAAATAAATATTTCTATCTATTGGCATACATAGTAGATTTGCTGGAAACACATCTAGAAACTCCCTCACTACCAGAACTTACTCAACGGTAGAAGTATCAGAACTAACATCCCTCGCAAAAGATAAGTATGCCAAGAACCCTTTTCAACTATCCTTTATGCCTTTAGGAAAGACATAACCCTACTAGGAATATGACCCAATGTACCCCTCCACTCCAACCTCGACAACCTCGGCATAACCAATCTCACACTCTTAGTGTGACAATCCAGAATCGCGTCAAAATCCATCACATCTAGTAACAGAAGGTCAACACTAGTCTCACAACCCCTGATAGTGACCAAACACGAACAATTGACACTGTGTACCACAATACAACTCCCCACATGCATAGACACATAAACACGAGTACTCAAAAAATCACGAGATATATCCAAATATGAAGCAAAATAGGATGACACATAAGTGGAACCTGGATCAAATAAAACTAATGCATCTCTACGATTGACCGGAACAATACTTGTGATGAAAGGATCTGTTGCAATAGTATCATTCCTATGAATAAATGTATAAAAACAGTTCTGGCCCCCCTATCTATGACGCCCTCTACCCGCTTGTCCTCCACCATTAGATGGTTGTGCAGTTGGAGTAGCAACCATAGCCTAAGTACCCTACGGAGGCCCACTCCTCCGAAGCTAGGGACAATCTCTCACTATGTGCCTAGTATCACCAGACGTAAAACAACCTTTCTGCGGGTGTGGTTGCTAGTAGTACATCTGATCTGGACGGCTAGAATAACTGTTGTAGGCACCCAGTGTAAAAGGTGCACTGGAGGGTGGCTACCGAAATGAGTACTCTACCATGACGAGCTGAACTGTAGAGCGGTAACCACCAAATCCTCAAATATCTCGAGGCCTCTTGGTTTCTCTATCCCCTCTCTCCTGGTTGCAGATACGCTCCAACCTCCTAGAGATATCCACAACCTGCTGGAACATAGTATCAGTCTCCAACTCTTGTGTCATCCCAAATTTGAGGCCATAATAGAGTCCCTCAATCAATCTGTAGACCATCCTCTAACATTGAAAACCAAAGCAGGTACATGACGAGATAACTCACTAAAGCTCATAGCATACTCGGACACAGTCGTTGTCCCCTGGCGCAATTGCTCGAACTCGGTGCGTAATGCATCCTTGAGGGTGTGTCAAACGAACTCCCTAAAAAATATATTAAGGTAGTGATCCCAAGTGAGTAGCACTATGCCATTTGGCTTACTCTCTTCATAGGTCTTCCACCATCTATATGCTCACCCGGTCAGATGGAAAGTAGTAAGGTTGACCCTACTCACCTCTACTATGCCGATAGTACATAAAATATGGTGACACTGGTATAGATAACCTTTTGCATCCTCAGAATCTGCGCAACTTAAAGAAGGAAAAAAATACTTCTTAAACCTCTCTAGCCTCTTCCTCTCCTCATCTGACCACTGGCCTAATCTCAGGCTGAACCACAATCATAGGTTGCAATGGCATAACGCCTGGATCCTAATCGACATGAGATCGTTGCTATGGAGTCCGGGAAATGGGAGTTTGAGATCCTCCCCCAGCCTGAGAAGTAGCTGGTGCAACTAAGATCAATCGCATCTGAGCCAAGGTACCAATCATGCTCAGAAAGGTTGATAAAGTCTTCTGAAGTCCAGGGGTAGGAACAAGCGCCTCAGGTTCCTGCTTCCAAATCGGAGCTACTGGTGGATCCTTAGTCGCGACCCTAGCACGGCCCCTCGCTGCAGCACGTGCTCTGCCTCAACCTCTACCTCTACCCCAGCCGTTAGCATCACCGGTAGTGGGGGAAGCATCGTTACTAACTAAAGCATCTGTGATAGAATAGAAAGATAAAGGCTGAAAGTCCATAATCAACAAATTCGCACGATAAGGAATGAAAGAAGTAAATTTTCCTAATAGTTTTGTCGCCTCTAGAAGATAAGTATAAACGTCTCCTTGTCGATCTACAAGACTCTAATAAACATGCTTATGACTCGTAAAACATATGAAAATAGAGCTTTAATACAAACTTGTCATGACCCAAAATACAACCTTAACGATCTTGATGGCACCTAGTCTCTAAGACTAGGTAAGCATATCACATAACATTGAACATGATATAACAACCTAATATTAAATAAGACTGAGAAAATTCCAAATCATAGCCAATATGGTAATACAACAATCACAATATCAAAACTTGGTCGGAGTCATAAGCTCTAATGAGAATACACTACAAATCTCCAAATACAACATTGTTTTGGAATACAAATAGCAGTATTAAGGAAAAACGATTGAAGGTGGCTCTGAGTCCTGCGAGCAGAAGGACATGTTCGGAATCAACTCAGAATCAACTCATTATCTTAGTATGAGTATACCATATTCGGTACACAGTAAGTATCAAGACTAACCTTGGAGGATTACTGACGAGGTTCAAGTGAAGAAACTCACTAGATAATAACTTGAGCAGATTATTAATATAAAACTGTGACGACCCAAAGGATCATCACCTATGTTACTACCGTTCTCTTACTTCCGAGACCTTGAAATCTTCATTTGTATTTGCCTCCATTTTCGTGCGCAGTCCGGGCGCGTAACCGGACATCTTAAATATGTAATTCTTTGAAAAATTCTAAGATTTGATAATAAACTAAATAAATTTGACTTTGGTCAACATTTTGGGTAAACGGACCCGGACCCATGATTTGACTATCCCGGAGGGTCAGTAGGAAAATATGAACTTGGGCGTATGCCCGTAATCGAATTCCGAGGTCCCAAGCCCGAGAAATGAATTTTTGAGTAAATTTGTTTTCTCTAAATATCTATGGAAATTGAAAATGAGATCTGATTAGAGAGTGATGGTATCGGGCCCGTATTTTTGTTCCGGTGCCCAGTACAGGTCTTATATATGATTTAAGCCCTTTCTGTAAAGTTTGGTTGAAAACAGATTTCGTTTGACGTGTTTCGGACTTAAAATGGGAAATTTGATGTTTTATGAAATTTGATAGAATACATGGATTTTGAGGCTTAATTCGATGTGTATGATGTTATTTTGGTGAATTGATCACACGGATAAGTTCATAGGATGTTTTTGAAGCAGTGTGTATATTTGGATTGGAGCCCCGAGTGCTCGGGTGAGTTTTGGATAGGCCACAGATTGCACTTTTCTGAACATAGAACTGCTGGTGTGACTGATCTGCAGGCTTCGAATTTGCGAAGCCAACATCGCAAATGCAAAGGTGCACTGGCTGGCAAGGGATCGCAAATGCGAGCCATTAATCGCAAATGCGAAGTCCCTCCTCCTGCACAGTGATCACAAATGCGAACCATTCACGGCAAATGCAAAGTCCCTCCTCCTCCACAGTGATTGCAAATGCAAGCGATTCTTCGCAATTCCCATGTCAGGGTGTTCGCAATTGCGAACCCCTGTTTGCATTTGCGATGCCAACCAGTAGCCTGGCCTGTACAAAACCGAGTTTTTACTTCATATTACATATTTTCTCAAAACTCAACACTCTTAGGCGATTTTTCCAAAGAACAAGACTCTGCCAAATCAGTTGTAAGTGGTTTTTACTCATTTCTTTCAATCATTAACATCATTTAACATGATTTCAACTTAAAATCAAAGATTTCCATGGGAAAAAATTGGGTGTTTTGGGTAGAGATTAGTTTTTTCTAAAATTGGGATTTGAGTAGGTGATTGATCTCCGATTTGAGAGATTTTTATATGGTTAGACTCATGAGAGTATGAGAGTTCTGAAAATGTAATATTTACCCGACTCCGAGATGTTGGCCTGAGGGGCGTTTTGGTCATTTCACCTAATTTTGCGTTGTGACCTTGAATTAAATAGTAGAATCAGTTGCATGAGATGTTATTTACGGTATAAAATTTATTTGAATAGATTTGGGCCATTTGGAGTCGGATACTTGTGGCAAACGTGTGGTTTCGGGTTGATTGCTATACTTCGGACCCGAAGTAAGTGCTCGGTCTAACCTTACCTTGAGGGAATAGGAGTTGAGTATAAGTTTCTAATTGTCAAATACGATGTATAAGCATGATGACGAGTATCTATACATTGGTGTCTAGCATGACCGTGAGTTCTTATATTGTGAATATACTGATTTTGTGGTAATTTCCATGCTTATTTGATGATTTCTATATGTTGTGAAGAATATGTGAAGGGAATTGTATTCTGTAAACTCTCTTTAGAGAGTTGGCTCAAATTGTGTAACGAATAATGAAGAAATACGAGATATTACGTCTTTGAGGTATCGACTCAAATTTTAAAAAGAAATACGAGATAATACGTCTTTGGAGCATTGGCTCAAATTGTGAAATTAATAATGAAGAAATATGAGATATTACATCCTTTGGAGCATTGGATCAAGTGATAGCATAAATCATGGAAATGAAAGTGAAAGAAAGAGAAAGAGTTATTGAAATATACCCTTGCCGGGATTTAATTGTGCAGTTGATGTTCCATGCCGGGATTTAATTGTGTAATTGATGATTACCCTTGCCGGGATTTAATTGTGCAGTTGATGTTCCCTTTCCGGGATTTAATTGTGTAATTGATGATTACCCTTGCCGGGATTTAATTTTTTATTTATTGTTCCCTTGCCGGGATTCCTATATCCATTATGTTTACTTCGTTGCCTTGTTTGTGATTGTTGTTTGGGTGAGGAATAGTGTTAAATCACGAAGGGTAATGTCGTGCACTTGTCTTGGTGAGAATGAGAGTAAAGCACGAAGGGTGATGCCGTGCACTTGTCTTGGTGAGAATGAGAGTAAAGCATGAAGGGTGATGATGTGCACTTGTCTTGATGAGAGTGAGAGTAAAACACGAAGGGTGATGCCGTGCATTGTTTGATATTGGCTTCCTTGCTGGGATGTTGAGATATCTGTTATTGTTCCCTTGCCGGGATTTCTATCTTTATTCTATTTACTCCCTTGCCCTTGTTTGTGATTGCTGTTTGGGTGAGGAAGAGTGCTAAAGCACGAAGGGTGATGTCGTGCATTGTTTGTTATTGTGAGGAAAGAGTGTAAAGCACGAAGGGTGATGCCGTGTCGTACGATGTACCATTCTGTACCATATTCATTGATTATACTGTGAGGAAAGTGTGTAAAAGCACGAAGGGTGATGTCGTGCCATGATTTACATTGATTGCATTATACATTGCATAGTGAGGACGAGAGTAAAGGAACAAAGGGTGATTCCGTGCCATGATTTACATTGATTACATTATACATCGCATAGTGAGGACGAGAGTAAAAGCACGTAGGGTGATGCCGTGCAAGTTTGTGATTTCTTGTCCTTGTCGATATGCTGGCTTGTTGTTCTTTTCCTTATTGAGATTTCTTATATGAAATTGTTATCTCCCCACAACATGTTCGCATTCCTTTATTAATTTTTTTCTCCCTATATTTCTTATATGTTGTATATATGTATATATGTTTAATTGAACTGCACGGGTTTATTTAGTAGTCTGGTTCTAGCCTCGTCACTACTTCACCGAGGTTAGGCTAGACACTTACTCAGTACATGGGGTCGGTTGTACTGATGCTACACCTGCACTTCTTTATGTTGTGTAGAATTACGCAGCCGGGACGTAGTGGGAGTGTCTTCCAGCTCATTATTGAGGCTTCGAGGTATACCCACTGGCGTTCATGGGCCTTGGCGTCTCTTCCATCCATTTGTCTTCGATTGTGTCTTGTTTTTCCTTTAGTTTCAGAGGAAGATATGTATTTTGTTGGTTGAATTCCCAATGCACACGCAAGTGTACGTGGTCGACAAGTAATATAGGATTTTAAGTCCAGATATCGTACCCACAGAGACTTGTGTAAACTACTAGCTAAATCACTTTAATCGTTATTTAACCAAGCCAGTATAAAATCAATGATGTAATATTTTATACTAAAATTCTATGAAATAACTAATTATCAAGTGACAAGAACTATTGTGATGTATTCAGTAGAGACAAATATTCCAGGGTTGTG